>JH153157.1:149027-167653 GCA_000226015.1 Mnemiopsis leidyi
CACTACACACACACACACACACACACACACACACACACACACACACACACACACACACACACACACACACACACACACACACACACACACACACACACACACACACACACACACACACTCACACACACATACAAACACACACACACGCACTCACACACACACACACACACACGGAATATCTTACCCCTTGCCCTAAATCTGTCAGTTGCCGTGTCTGCACTGTCTATTATTACTGTTCCTATATTCCTCGACCAAATTGCTGTATTGCAACCCGACAGCGCATATCGAATTGGTTGAAATCCGTTAGAGTCTGTCACTCCAATTTGCATTTTAAACAAATCCAAAACCTTGCTAAAGGACCAAATCCTGGTTTCATTTTTGAGGACGTTCATCTTCTTCTGTCTCACTTCACCAGAGCAGTTTCTAAATGTAACGTTAATTTCGTCGAGCCTAGCTAAGACAAACTCAAGACCACCCGCATCTTGTTTGTTACTATCAAGGAAAGTTAGAGAGAACATGTCCACACTTCCCATACGACTGGCAGATTGCGATTGGAACAAGAATCCTTCTTCTTCAAATACAAGTTCCTGAGTTGTGTTAGACTTTCTCTCTGTCCAACCTGAAGAGGTGTTCATTGTTCAAGTTATAAATGTGAGAGGCTACCCGGGTAGACTCTTTACCCAGGAGTTTTGAAATTTTCTTTTTGATAAGTCTCACTTTTCTCATCCCAAAAGATTATTTGGCCAACAATAAAGTCTTTGTTCTTGGAACCAAAGCTGGAGATAAAAAGATCAAGGCTTGTTGTGTCAGCTAGAGTAAATAGTTAAACATTACCTTCCACTACGCCGACAACACCCTCCACTCCGCCGTCAAGAGCTTCCACTCCTCCGTCAAGAGCTTCCACTCCTCCGTCAAGAGCTTCCATTCCTCCGTCAAGAGCTTCCATTCCTCCGTCAAGAGCTTCCACTCCTCCGTCAAGAGCTTCCACTCCTCCGTCAAGAGCTTCCATTCCTCCGTCAATGATTGCAGAAATCCTCAAGACGATGAAGAAAGATTTGAACATGTTTGCTATAACCTTATAATGATCTATGGATTGATATCAATCAAGGGTTTATGGATAATGTTATAAGTTACACAGGCGTTAAATTGTTTCTTAAGGCAACCTATTTAATAACGATTCCTTTTACAGCTGAAAATTGATGTCCTGTACAAATTGTAATCAAATGTAAATTATAGATGGACTGACAATGTACATTGTACATGGTCCTCACATATGAGATCTCTGCAGTTCGACTGTCACAAGCAAAATTAAAGGTTGTCGCTCTCGTAAAGTCTTATTTGAAAAAATATGGCAAATTTTATGATCTTTACGAAAGCCATCAGGCGAGTGCGTTATAGAACCTCAAACTTCTGTGATCGTTAGCCCAAAAGCCTAATTAAGAGATAGAAGCGGCATTTCCTCAAAGGTTAAGTTAACTTTTCTATTGTACCACCTGCATATGCTAACTTAACTCTGCGCTAATAGATTTCGCAATTGTTCATACTCTCGCTGCGAATTATACTATTCAATAAAACTTATGACTGATAATAGTATTAATGATAGTATAAAGGATGGCTAAGAACTTATTCAAATTCAGAATGGTAGCATCTCTGACTGTGATTACTTAGTTCAAATTAATTAGGAAATCAATCATGGTGGCTGCATAAAACGAACGACCATATTTGTTGTTCGACGAGAAACGCCTAAAAATCTTGGTTATAGAGATATGAATCTGTAGTTCAGTTGTAGGAGCTCAGAACCAATCAATTTCAGCGTTCAATGCAAAGTCTAAAGTAGCTATAAACAATGTCAATTTCAGATGTGCTAGAAAGCGGCAATAGTCTGATGTAGCTAAAATAATATGAATTTAAGATGCGGTAAAGCGGTTATAGACTAAGGCAGCTAAAAACAATGTCGATTTCAGATGCACAAAGGCGGTTCCAAAGGAAACAATCACAAAGTACAATGAAGGTTCTGGAAAGACAGGAACAGCAAGCAGAAGGTTTGTCTAATTTCACTTATTTCGGGGGTTAGGGGGATTATTATATTTACTGATTAGAATAATAACTAGAATAGAGTGGATCTCAAAGTTGAATTAAGTTTACTTTTCATCTTGTTATATTAAAGTTGTAAGTTGCTTTTCAACAAACCAGAATTCAGTGACCTGATTAAGCGAGATCTCAGTTTTTGTTGCCGTAGGATATGTTTGTTTACGTTTTTGACATATCGTCACATTTATACAGTCGCAAAACGCAAAGCGTGCCTCAAGCCAGAAAAGAGACAGGGCTATCAGTATTTTTTGCTGTCCAATTGTACTGTTACCATCGGATTTACAGTCATTTTTTACGTCAAAACGCAGGTCTAACTTTTCCTCTAAATTCATGAAAATGAATCGGGCCCATTAAGTTTATTAATTAGAACTCAGTGGCATGATAATACAATTTTGCCCAAGTTATCGACCTGGAATTCCGGCCAACAAAATTTGAAATTTGACTGTTATGTCGAGGTTTTTACATGGAACTTTAGATACACTTTTGGAGTTTGGAGCTGGCAATACAAACCGCGAATATTACAAGATTCACTATACGTTCTAGAACATTCTTCTTACTTGATAAGCGATATGATTGCTTTATCTTAGACTCTGAGATGATACCATCATATACAACTATCCTAATCCTATACTCTTACCCAACAATTTATTTTCTTTTGTACAATATGATAAACCAAATCAGGAGACTGGAAGGCTTGGAACTTCCAAAAGCATTTAACCATATCATATGTCCATCACCGAGGATCCTCAATAAAGTAAATGTTTATTTGTAGTTTTGGAATAGTTAAGTCTGAACTTTGGAAATTTGTCAGGCCGTGTGAAATACTTGAATGATTTTTCATTCAAGTGTCAACTAGGTTTATGCCACCAAATGATCTTAATATTGGTATAAATCTTAGAAGCTGGAAATGCCTGACCAGGATATCTGCTTAGGATCTAGCTCCTTAGGAATTTTGTCAGGCGGTGTATAACGTCGCATACAGGTGTCAGCTATGTAGATATAGTGATCGAACATATTCATGTCATTTTATGCAATGACATGAATATCCAATTCAATTCCACCAAGATTTGATCTGTACTGAGTTTCTTATCTCGCTTCACCAGACTATTACGGACAGCTATCTCAGACCAAACATAGAAGCAAACAGCTACCGTCAATATCTTAGCCGCTAAATTTATTCTCCCCTTCTTCCATGGCCTTAAATCAATCAAGTAGCTAGGTAACTTCTCTAAAACCTATCGGATCATCCTGTGCCGGACAATTTCTAGTCTCTGCAAAGTACAAATCCCGCTTTCTTGCATCCGGGCCGGCTCTACTGAGGCCTGTACTGCAGAAATTCAGTCTCTTCACTTCCTAGCGGCCAGCCATGATTTCGTTTGCAATTTCTAGTCTCTGTATTCACAGCAGCAGTGATCACTGCCGTTGCTGAAAATACAATAGACTTCCCTCCTGTAAAGTATGTAAAGCCAGGCGACAGTTTCACTCTGATCTGCAACACAGACGCATCTGGTATAGTTCACGCTATCTACACTCCCGATGAAGGAACTCCTCCTGACGCCGAACTGGAGGCAGCAAGCCGAGCGAAAACCGACGCAGCATTCATACACGCCTCAGGCTCCTACAAGAAGGAGTACGTGGAGGCAAACAAGGAGGATCACGCAGGGTGGTACACCTGCGTCGTGTTCCGTCAGGGAGACCCGGTCGTGGAGAAGTCTCGGTGTCTGGTTGTCATTGAGGATCTCTGTGAGGGGTTACAGTGTGCTGAGCTGGAGACCTGTGTTGCTGACTACGATGGTGGAACCAGTGAGTGTCAGTGTGTCCAGGAGTGTGACATTCCCAACCTAAGTTTCTTCGACTTCAAGTGTACTGATACGTGTCAGTCCCTGTTTGAGTGCGAGATCAGACACAAGAACTGTGAGGACGGCAAGGACAGACAGATCTGGAAACATGAACTGTGTCCCTTCACCGACTTCCAACCAATCACACCAGTCCTCGCTCTAGCTGGGGAGACTCAAGAGATTTTCCCAGAGGCAGGAGAGGAAGTGCTTCTTGATTGTGGTATAATCCAAGATGGAACTCCTGAGTTAGCCGTTACCTGGATCATTGACGGACAGGAGGAGGAAGGATCCAGGAACCAGCACCAGTACACAGTATCCACAACCCCAGGACTCTCCACTCTGGTGGAGTGCAAGATGGTCCAGTGTCGGGACGAGAGTAGTTCCAAGTTTAACCGCTGGTTTATCATGACAGAGTCCGATGCTCCAACCACCATGAGCCCCACAAAATCTTCGCCGCTGGAGGAAAATGCGGATATAATACCCATCTACCCAGTCTGTAGTATATACCCGGCAGGTGTTATCGAACAGTTCGACACACAGCCCGCCTTCTATGACTTGTCCTGCTCCCACGTCCTTGCTGCAGACTTCGCCCCGGAGGGAGATTACACTAAAGGGTGGTACATCTACGGAAATTTCGACGTACACGACGACGATGCAGCTTTAGCCGCTATGACTATCTTCGTTGGATCTACGGCTTTTGAATTGCAACGTGGATGGATCGTCAGTATTGGTCAGAAGAAGCTGGAATTGGTGGAGAATGAGCCTCAATCACTTGGTGATTGCCAGGTTACATTTGTCGGTCTCCACCTTAAAGTGGCCTGCCCACATTTCAATGTATTTTATGACGGAATCATGTCAGGCCACATCCAGACATTCCGATACGACATGAGCTATAATATTTACGAAGGTGTCGATGTAGCTCAAACTCAAGCTGGTCGTGGGCCTGCTAATATGGTTGCAGCGCCGTTTGACCCGAGGAAGAGCCCAACAAACATAGGTCTGTGTTGGGACAACCAGTCTGGGTTCCGACCTAACTGGCAGGTCGACAGTCGGACTGACTGCTCCGTCGACATCACTGTAGAAGAATGTCAAGAAGAAACCAGCACGTGCAATAATTACATCGAAGAATACCAGGCTCTTCCAGGCAGATTCAGCGGACTGGGTGCTGGGGACTCGTGCAGCGAGCTGCATTGCGGGGGAGACGTACCAACCACTGCTCAACAATGCTCACTCAACCAGGCTCACTCGATCAACAAGCAGCTCACGCGTTTCAGTGCGGACGAGTTTACCGGACCTACATCCGGCTTGGAGGGGTGTCCTGAAGAAGAGTGCGAGTGGAAACTAGACCTCCTGTCTCGTGGGTGTCCTCAAGATAACCCGCCCTTCGAGTGTTAACACGGGGATATTTAGTGGACTTTATATCAACGACTAGAAAACCCATGGAGAGATCATTATAGACACGGAAAACGTGATTTATGGGATAATCTGACTCTTAAAACTTAAGCTCGAAGTCAATCAGATTTGAGTCTGTAGGAATATGTTATTTTGTTGCACCCGATGATAAACTCTAGCATTGGTATTTGACTTCTGATGTGATTTTCTTCTCGGCAAGACCCGGTGCTTTAGATGCTATATTTAGCGTTTTGCTAATATAGTAATTTTGCGAACTGTTACATAGAAATTCGACTGAAGTGTATGATATAACTTTTGATTTTATCTCACAGAATAATGTTATTATTGATTGTTTGCAGCAAAAATTACTTTGTCGGATTATCTAAGAGCTGATACAATACCCTGAAAGAAAAAGAGAGCACTACATCATTGAGCTGAAAAAGTAGCAGAAATTCAAAAATTGCTTAAGTGTCTTCACTAGATTTGGTCCAAAAAACTTGACCATCAACAATGAAAACCATGTAATTGGAGATAACTTTTTTAGTTGCGTTCACTTGCGTCTGTACAGTTGAGGCCTCCACTTATAAGAGGGGAAAAACAACAAAATACATTTGATATTTAGAAAATCCGAAATCTTTGAGCGTTTGTTGTGGAAAATGATGTGGAACATGATCTTAAATTGGCTAATAGTTCCGTATGTTGAAGCCACGTGAAATTGTTCGGACAACTATTAAAGGCTTACCTATTACCTACTATCGTCAAAGACACGTGCATAAGATCACGTAGTTGCACGTGTAATCACTTTTCGTTATTCTCTGATAAAAGTCATAACCCAAAAGATTTGACAGTTGGAAAAGGTATCCCCACATTTAAATAAATAAAACATATTGGCTGTCAGAAGCTCTGTTTTACCGTCCAAAATAAAGCCAGTGCTTCACTTGTAATCCAAAAATGATTGTGAACGGGTAAAAACAACAAACTCGTTCCAGACTGTTCCTAAACATGACAATCGACCAGGAAAATGTCAGTATGTTAAGTCTACGGTTGAATCTAGTAAAATTGGAGTTTGATTGAACTGATACTCTTCAAACTTAATCAAAAACCTGAGATAACTATACTGAGTAGGGTACAGAACTGTCACCCCTTGAACATGACCACTGCGTTAATTTTAACCGACGTATGTCTTTCAGAAGAGCTGTTCACTCCAGAGCAGTCCTTGACGCAGAAAGTTTTCAGTTTAGCTCTCCTCCTTGTTTTCCTAATCATCATCATCATAGAGGTAATTATCGTACATTTATGCTTTAAGGATGTAATGATATTATCAACTTGCACTTTGCAGTTACTTTGAAAGAAACGTCAAATAACTAACGTCAACAGTTTTACCTTTCTTGAAGAACGTACAATCCTGCTTTCTCTCTCATTAGTAAGATACGTTGAAGTAAGATACGTTGAAGAAATGTGACTAGATAAATATAATCTTCGGACATAGAGTTTACTACGCAAAACCCCCTAATTTAAATAAACATAATCATTTAAAAACCCCTTTCCATCTATATAATTAGATAATACATGAAGGACCCCTGTAACTCCAATCTGACATCAGACAAACCTCCTTCCACAGGTTACACTCGTGATACTCAGTTTCTCTAAAGGATATCTCTACATCCCCTCCGGCAATGAGGTTCTCAACTTCTTCCGCTACTTCTGGCTCAAGATCATCGGACCACAGGAGCTCTGAAAATCGCAATGAACAAGCAGGAAAGGATACAGATATTCCAAACATTTCCGGGATGTGATGATGACGTCAGAAAGCATGTTTTGAAAGGCTTGACTTGATGTCTGATTGAGACAGGACATATTTTTAGTCGGTTTAATACAGAGTACATGTACATGTATTACATCCTATATGATCTTATGATCTTTTCGGTTTATCAAGTACACTGGTTAAGGAAGCCTAATCACATAGTAGACGCATTTTAATCGTTCAGACTATCAATTAAAACTGCATGCAGTAGGTTTGAATATTTTAATCTTAATTAACTATTCACATAACTTAGTGGGTGTGACTCCAATTTTTGGGAGTTTGATAATTAGGAACTAATGTGAAGTACAAGACTATACATAAGGGTTAGCCGGGAAAGCGGACCAACTTATTCTAACTCAGTACAAGACTATGGGTGGAGAGAGTGAAGCAAAATTCTTTCACAGTTTTCTCCAAGAATAATTTGAGGTTTGAATTTAGACGTCCACACAGCCAATATGGACGTCAGATGGACATTTCAAATCATTTGGAAAATGTATTTCACATTAAGTTTGATTTTTTGTTCAGAATGTAGAGTTTATTTACAGGAATAAAAATTATCGCATTGAGTTGAAATTTGACAGCGACCGTTATGCGTGGTTTCAAAATTTAGTTAAGATTAAATTTCCAGTTTATGCAGAGAAAGAGGCTTAGTTCACCAGTTTTGTAGCTTGTGATACAGCATTGGTACTTTCAATCCCTACAACGTTACTTTTGATAGTTGCTACTTCGCTATAGATAGTATGTTATTTTCACGATTTGATAGCGGTCTTTGGTAAATAAGCTTCTTAAATCAGAAAGATGCGTGTTTTGGTGGTCGTGTGATATTTTTATCTGGTTTTTACAACTTCAGTTCGTGTGTGGCCCGGTATTTTATGTTATTAATACTTCAGCCTTGCAGTCAGATGTTGGAATTTCTGGCGTAAAACTCAACTTTTAGTTCCAATCAAGTAAACTGAAATACTGCAAAATGCCCAGCCGACAATAAAAACTTGGATACACTAACATACTTAGTACTACACTATCGGCATATCAACTTGATTATGATTGTCTACATATTCATATGATCGTTATGATGAATACGAAAGAGAAATTTTCGGTAACCTCTAACTGCGACTGTTATGTGAACAAAAAAACTATCTTCTAAGACATTGCCCCGGTCAGCTATTTACTGTCTGTGATCTGACATTTATCGTTAGTACTCTGTTTTGTAAGGCACATTACTTAAACTGGCGGTTTTTTCTTTTTATGTTCCAAATTCTTGGTGTGGGTGTTAAATTTCTACGTTTTGGTTTTCGGAACCAGGTTTTTGTTATATAAAATTGTCACAAAATTTAACTATTTTTATCGATCCGTTAACCGATTTTTCAGTTTAGCACACTGACAATGTTTGATTGGTATGAAAGTTTTTAGAACTTCATATTTTCTATTGAAAAACTAATTTGTTCTTATAATGATTGATGAAACAAAATAAACTAAGTTCAATGTTATTGGTTTCATTTAATCTTATAAGCTGCTATTCGTGAGAATGGCTTTAGCTCTGACTCATAAAAAGCTTCTCATGCTCCCTCAAAACTGTGTTGAAAATTCTTCAAATATTTCACCTCTCAGTTTCTTACTCTAAAATAATATCGAAAGCTTGAATAACCTAAATAACCTAACTATCCTATTTCTAGCTGGATGTGAGGGTGTGATCAGAAAGTCAGGTACTTAACAACAAGGGGGGTGTTCTCACCCAGAGTACCCCTCACTCTCCCCCAGACTCTCCTGTAAACTCCTACAACCAGCTCCAGAGCCATGACATGGAGGAAGGTTG
Organism: Mnemiopsis leidyi; assembly: GCA_000226015.1. Lineage (NCBI taxonomy): Eukaryota > Metazoa > Ctenophora > Tentaculata > Lobata > Bolinopsidae > Mnemiopsis > Mnemiopsis leidyi. The sequence continues at coordinate 157,966 of JH153157.1, forward strand.
TAGAGGATAACCACGAGACCAGGAACTTAGCTCTGGTTCAAGGATATCATTATTTCAATCATCGTGTTTCAGTTGTCATTCAACATGGACCGACGTGAGTACTGCGGGGTAGCTACAGAGAAATTTTTTCCTGTTTCCGTTTCGTGTAATTTTTGCCTTCAGAAAAAGGAATTGTTTTAATTTGGGAGATGCCGAATTATCTGGTACTATCCAATCTTCTGTTTAATTTCTAATTACGTTACAGCGATTTTCTGTTTAATCAATAACGAAGATACAGCGATTTTCGATATTTCTCGATGCTGTAAATCTTTAATTTTTAAAATTTTTAATATTCTAATGACTCTAAAACTTGTTAAATCCCAATAAATTACTTTCAGTTGTGGTATCGCTGCGCTGACATCCCTGATTTTACAACGGGAGGCTGATACTGACTTTGTAAATGTCGCGAATGAACGTGAGTGAAATTACGGTGGGGCTGGGGACATTAAATACGAAGTTGTCGCAAGTTATCATTGTCAATGCGCCTAGTACAGTATAGGTTAAACGGATTTCGTTTAAATGACAATCTTAAAATTTACATTTGAACTAGTGGACTGCCCGACTCTCTTTACCTATGTAAATGTTTTAGTCTCCAGAACAAAGTGCTCATTAAATCCTACTGACCCCTCCTCACCCAGTGCTGTCAGTGGCAGTGTCCCTGGGTATCAGTAGCCGGGGAGAACTGATGAGTGTGCACTACATGAGTCAGTTGTGCGGGTTTGCAGGTTTACCCCACACAGTCGTGCGGGTTGGGCTGGATTCAGACTTGGGAGAGTTCCTAAAGGATAGTGTCTTGTTGTAAGTTTTAATTAATCAGATAATTGAACTTAAATGTATTTCTGTGACTTTTTTTCTAATAATAATTGACTCGCAGACTCCAGCTAATGTTAACCTAGCCTTTAAAACGTTAACTTTTTTGGGAGTAAAAAAGCAAGCTGGTCACCATTTTCAATGTTATCCACAAAGTTCGCCCCAATATAAACCCCAATGCTAACCATATTGGTAATCAGGATGTTCAACCGATTAATACCCCAGGATGATATATGACAAGGACAAAAACAACGAGCCTACAACTCGTTACGATGGTGAGAAGGCACACTGGCTCATGATAACCGGATTCTGCTACCGTCCGATCCGCTCCAACAAACCGGGTGTCCTAACTTCGTCACCGCTGGGAAATAATATTTCCCAACCGACTAACTCTTACTCTAAGTCCAGAGGTGAGAATTTGGCCTCTTTAAGTCCTTTTTTCAAATACGGTGAATATTCTCTGAATTATTAAATTGCGATTTTCGTTCCTGAAATTGATGCTTTGTAATTGTCACAGGTGTCTATAGATCACAGGGACATGGCCTTTCAAATTGTATTTTTGTTTAGGTTTAGGCGATAAGGTAAAAATGTATTGTTTAGATTTATGAATATTCTTGATAATGAAAGGAGTCAAACTGCAAATTAATTAAAGGTGCATCCTGAGGTTCTCCAAAAATCGGTTTTCCCAAGAGAAGGGAGGGATACTTACTTCTGCTACTTGCTTCCTTGCTATGTAATAGTAGATTTTTGATAGCTGGTGATTTCGATTGATGTGGCAAAAGTGCAATAAGAACTCTGCTAAACTTATAAATGTAACTGTTTGTATGCGAACTTCAAAATCGATAGGGCCTATCCTGCACGATTTTGAAATGAAAAGACTAAAGATGTGCAAACTGCAAAAATTAAAACAAAATAACATAAAAACATTGTTGATTGTGTAACGAGTCTCTTGGACAGTTACACTTTCATTGTGTCGTTCGCGGAGGCAATGAAACGAGCTAAAATAATTGTAGAAATATTTTCCTCATCCTCAGCTACATTGACATTGTCACTCAAATTATTTAATTAATAGTATTTCTTGAAAGTATTTAAACGAGTCTCTTATCTGATTAAAAAACTAGAAAAGTTGAAACCGTAAATAAGCTAAGAAGACGATGTGTTCTCCTTAGCAATGACTATTAGTCCGCTATAGTTGTAGTAACTAACAGTAACTAACAGTAACTAACAGTAACTAACAGTAACTAACAGTAACTAACAGTAACTAACAGTAACTAACAGTAACTAACAGTACAGTCCGTCACAATGTGACATTGAAGTTTCCCACTAGTTTTACCAAGTCCAGTGTCCACGTGCGGTAAACTTTGACTCTGCAAACGTTCCGAAACAATGCTTACATCACATCCTCCGCAAAGTTATTTGACTCCGCCTGTCTTTTTTAACTAGTGCCACATGGACTTCCTACGTGGGACTAACTCAATAAGAATGAAAAGAGATGAAACTTATTCCATTAGTAGACTACAAGACCCGCCTTTTTACGATAAATTAGTCAAATAGAATAGAATTAGGAGACTGATCTGTTTGTTTCAGAGTATTTTCATTTTTACAAATTTGTCTCCTGGTTTAAGTTACCGCACATACATTGACGTATAATTGACGTATAATTGACATAATTGACGTATAATTTTCAAATTATCGCGTAGGATCAGGGACGTCGGGGACAATTATCTTTTCAGACGACTTTTTGAAACAATTTTATAATTATCTGACATCAATTAGCACATAGCTAAACCAAGACCCCTAAATTTATAAAACTATCATACCCTCAAAAAATCAATTCTGATTTTCCGACTCGGTACTTGGTGGCAGTAGTTCTCAAATACCAATCATCTAAATATTGGTACTCTACGTCTCTAAAAATAACGAACTTCAGGAAGCATCCCCGACAAAGGAAGCATCCCCGACAAAACCTCCGAACTCCATCTGTTTGTACAACACGGAAAGAGCCGACTCCGACAGTTATGGAGATGGGCAGATATCCTGGCGAGTAACGCGGCGGTGCGCCGCGCAAAACCCGGCACGTGGGTCTTACCCGACAATCTGCAGGAGCACGTGGGCGGTCTAGCTGTGAGGGTTTTCTTGAAGAACGTAGAGGTTTGATCATTTAATGGCCTTTTGATCAGTTCTGCTGATTTTGTAGTTTCTGTTTTTTTCAATTGTGTATGTTTTATATTATACCATTTTGCTATCACTACAACTAAGGGAATTTGATTACTTGAACTTCTGTACAGTTTTTTTGTAGATGAGGGTAGTTTATTCGTTTATATTATAGATATGGATTACGATTACAGGATTTTGAAACTTGCTTTGATTATTTTAGTTTTTCAATGCGCGTTTAGAATCACCGTTCTGATAATTTCAAATTTCGCCAAATGCAGTAATTTATTTTTGTTCTAATTTATTTCAAATTTCTTGACAAATAAAATTAAATTAGTGTTTTGACATCCTTTTTAATTGAATTCAAAAATATGTTATTTCAATCTTGTTGAAGGCACTTAATGAGTATTTCAGCTTGAAGAATTACCGCCGCTGATATATTTGGACTTATCATTTGCTCAGAGACAAAAATAGATGTTTCTCTTGAAAACTATTATGGTATTGTTTGTCTATGGGACGTGCAGTGGGCGACTAATTATTGCCCGAAAAGGTTTATTTTGTTACGTTTTCTTGTTATTACACTTTTTTGCTACACTTTCAAAAAATTACGACTTTTTGTTAACTTACATATATTCAAATTGTAAAAATGAACATCAAATCATTATCACACAAATCCAAATCAAATTTTCAATATCTCAAATAGCCTGATGACTTAGTAAGGGAGGAGGGCAGCTTCTGGCCCTATTTTATAACATAGTCAGCGCCTATAATTAAATCCAACTAACTAGGCTCCTGGATTCTCGATTGATCTAATTTTGGGTGAGTTAGGGGCTGAAAAACAAGTGTCAGGTTCCCTGCCCTTCTTTTCCCACATACACTACACGTTTACGAGAGTGTACAAGAGTTCCCTGGATTATTGGAGCGAAAATTAAAGATCAGAACAAATCGCCAAATCGGGAAATATGTGACATTAAGTTTGGAGAATATCTGCTGTGGTCGTCAAGGAATTTAACTAGTATATACTTTTTATCTTTACTCCTCCAAACCACAGTCCATGTGCCCCTTTATAGCTCCGGTATTGTGTCAAAATCAACCCCAAGTTGAATTTCTTCTCTGAGATTTCCTGCTGCACTGTGTCATGTTAAGGTCATCGTGTAAGATGGACTAGTCACTTTCTTCTTCAAGTTCACCAATGTTTATCTCTCATGATGACGTCACCATTGTCACGTGACATGACGTCATCATTATCACGTGATGTTCCATCACACACAATGGGGTGGGACCCCCGGATGTACGGGACTGTACGCCCCAGGGGGTTTGCAGTCCGAGTAAAGCAGGGCGGCTGATTGGGGCGGTATTCCGGCTGCTGGTTTACAGTCAACCGGGCCCATCGTGCTGGGGAGGCCGGAACTGTACGGTCCGAACCCTCCGTAGTTGGGCAGGAAGGAACTCTCGTAACAACTGTGATAGTGGGTGTTACTTCGGGATTATTACTGACATCGTAACAACTGTAATAACTAAGAGGGGGGTGTTACTACGGGATTGTTACTGTAATGTGCAGTTGTGACTGCGGGATTATTACTGGGTGTTACTACGGGATTTACGGTCCAGGTCTAAGTTAAGGGCAGATTTCCTAAGCCTGTTGTTGAAAAATGTGTTTAGAGTTTAAGAAAATTTAAAGCGATGTTGAAATGAAATTTGATCATAAGTTTCAAACAACATGATTATCTCCACACTACTTGATTTCACTGCACACTGCCATGCAGTACCGACCTGAATGGAGGGGGAGGTGGAGAGTTGAAGTGTAGAGGTATCTGAGATGTTGGGTAGCTCTGAGCGAACAGTTGTTGGTGGAGTTTTATGTTCTCACTATGTCTGTTCCTGCTGCGAGCTGTTCCAAACGCTTTGTTGCAACCCGGCACTTTGCACTTGAACTTGAGGTCCTGGATTAGAGTAGGTTTACTGATCACCATGATCACCATGGTTACCATGATCACCATGGTTACCATGGTTACCATGGTTACCATGGTTACCATGATCACCATGGTTACCAGCACCATGGGTTACAGACGAGAGAGGGTATTTACTGACGGTATTATTTATCATTATGGGAGTACAGTTGAAGTAAAATCGTTCAGCTGGCATTGAAAAAAATATAATGTAATTTTAAAGAAACTAATAACATTGTCAAAACTTTTTCATGTTCATACGCAAATCCAAATGACATCCAACAAGAACATGCTGCTGTTTCATGCACAAAGTATAGGCGTGTCATCAAAACCCAAAACAACAATCAATCAGCTCTTAGTGGATCTCGCACGCCTATACTTTTGTCTAAACCCTAAATCGTGCTATGACATGTACCTTCAAATGTATTGCGGAGTAATGACTTTTCATCGTTGACTTATCTCCGAAAGCGCTAATGCACGTGTTCCATGGACATTTAAATGGTCGCTCCTGGGAACGTAGTGCGTGTAACGTGCATGTTTCACGAGTGTAAAGTTAAAGTATAGGCGTGTAAATAGATCCTTGATAATGATCTCGAGTTTTCCATGCGGGTGAAAAACTTCAGTTTTATTTCGATGTTTTTCAATAATCAAATTCAGCATATCCTAACGTTAAAGGTTTAGCAAAGCAATAGTGCATTTTAAGTGAGATGTATAAAATGTCATATAAGCGACGGAATATCTAGTTCAACCAAGGTATCTTATCACCAAGGTATCTGATCACCAAGGTAACAGATCACCAAGGTAACTGATCACCAAGGTAACAGATCACCAAGGTATCTGATCATCATGGTAACTGATCACCAAGGAAACTGATAACCATGGTAACTGATGAACAAGGTAACAGATCACCAAGGTAACAGATCTACAAGGTAACTGATGAACAAGGTAACAGATCACCAAGGTATCTGATCACCAAGGTAACAGACAACCAAGGTAACTGATCACCAAGGTAACTGATCACCAAGGTAACTGATCACCAAGGTAACTGATCACCAAGGTAACTGATCACCAAGGTAAATGATCACCAAGGTAACTGATCTCCAAGGTATCTGATCACCAAGGTAACTTATCACCAAGGTAACCGATCACAAAGATAACTTTCAAAATTTACCTTAGTGTGAGAGTTTCTGTGTATTGCTAACTCAGCCTGACTCCGACACATTCTAGTACAACCTGGTTCCGGGCAGGGAACGGTGCGGGTCTGCTTCTTGCGGGCCCTCTTTCTGTTCGAACCTGGGATATTGCTCCTATTTACAAGGTTTAGTGGTTCTGGTACTTGGTTAAGCTTTAAATTCTGTTTTGTGGGAAACCACTCAGCCCAAAATTACAGTATGAATTGTGGCTTCTTCTCTCACTCTACTTTTTATATAGCTAGATTAAGTTTCTTGACTAACCGTAGTCTATGAGGGATTCCTCCTCTTCCCTCCTCTCAAGTTCATCCAGCATGTTCAGTGCTATTTCTTGAGTACAGGGATACTTCACAAACGTTCGTATTGTCTCTGTCGGATCTCGCCATCTACTCCAGCGGGACAGTTCCCTTCCTGTGTTGTCCTGGAAACGGTGCGTTATTTAATAGTGGTGTCATAGTAGTAGTATTGTCTCGAAACGGTCTGTTATTCAATGGTGGTGTCATAGAAGTGTTGTCCTGGAAACAGGCCGTTATTTAATGGTTGTGTCATAGTAGTGTTGTCCTGGAAACGGGCCGTTATTCAATGGTTCAGGTTGTGTCATAGTAGTGTTGTCCTAGAAACGGTCCGTTATTAAATGGTGGTCTCATAGTAGTACTAGTGTTGTAATAAAGATCGTAGGAGATGACTTGAAAAACGAGCTGCTTACACTGCTAGCATTGGAAGAGAACTGATAGAATTGACCATCAAAAGACCAAGAAGCAACTAAAGATTGTCGGATGTTCTATCGATAACTTTTAACTAGGCAATCAAACAAATTGCGAAAAGTAAAGCATGTCATTATAGTAGTGACTGAGTGACTTTACTGCAGCACGATCACTGGACATATTAAGTTGGAGCAAACAAATGCTAACAATAGAATGTGTTATCAGCCGCTTACAATAATCGTTAAACAATGCATCTCAACAGCAGAGATAACCAAACAAAGAGTGTCTGAACACAGCAGTACGAGCGATAGCAAGCAGCCTGGTGGCCCTGCCCCCTGATTATGGGCGTGTCTGCTCCCGGGGCTCATACGGGGGCTACCTGCCCCCAGATTAGCATTACCAGCTGCCCTGCCACCAGGAGCCGATGAAGAGCCGGGCAGCAGGTCAGCCACCCCAGCCTGGGCTGGCGGGCCACCTGCAGCTCCTCCAGGTACTGCTGGGTGGGTGAGCCACCTTGGCAGGGTCCTGGACCTGCTCGGCCACCTTGCAGAGGAGGAGAGCTAGATACGAGCCCCCTCAGTGTCCCCTGTACTCACCACTATCTTGTAGCCTCGCTCGTACTCCTCCTCACTCCACCCGAGGTAGGCCAGCCTGTGTCTTCTCTCTAATCTGATGCTGTCGTGGTAGGTTGCAAACAGTCGGTCCAGCAGGATCTTCAGTTCCACCGGTACAGCGTCGTATCCCTTCAGAACCAGGGCTGCTGTGGTCCACACTGCCTTTAGTTCCTCCGAGCTGGCCTCCTTGGACAGCATGGAGTGGAGAGCTGTTGTCGCCCAGCCGTGTTCCACAGGGGGCACTACTTCATAGGGGTCGTGTGGGATGGCCATCGTCACAAAATTAATGGGGCATAGTCAAACTCAAACTGTAAACTGCTTAGAGTGTGGGGCGGTGTTGGCGAGCGGCGGTGTGCGAATAGCTGGGTCACGTGATTCGGAGCGATCTGATTGGTCGACGTGGGTCACGTGATCTGCGCCAGCAATGAGCTGCTCTCAGCCGAGGTAATCCAAGAGGGGACTCGATTTCAAAGTAATCGTATTAAAAACATTAATCTCAACGGAGATGGATGACGAAAAACCAACGGACGAAAAGTGCCAGATGCGGCGGGGATCTGACCACGTGGCAGACACGTGACTTGGTCCAATGTTCGCCGAAACTCTGCATTATTTGTGTATCAAGCAGATAGTACTTGTCAATGGCACTGCTGACAATTGCACATCAATTGCACATTTATAGGAAAGCATACCAATTGAGAAGCTCCACGGGCCTCCTACACGAGAGGAGATTGAGACAAGTTTCAATAAACCATTGTCAATGCAATACACAATATACTTGGTTTTAAACAGCTCTGTTTTTCTGATTAGCGCGAATTTGCTTCTAAAACATTCTTCGAATGTTTCAGAGCTATGTGGGAGTGCCACCTGCATTTTTTATTATGAAAAAATATTTTTTCAATTAAGAACGAAATTTTAAGATGCTACTAGATGCTCCGCTCTCTTTACTTGCCAGGATGCTCCAAAAGTGGCAGCTAATTGATTTGCGTGTCAAAAATCGTGCCAGCATCTTCGAATTGAAAAACTGTTACCGAATGTCGATATTATTTAAAGATGAAGATGGACTTCTGGTTTTAACTTCTTTCTATGCTACAGCATATATAAAGAAGTTAAAACCAGGAATGAGTGGCGAGAAAATTTAGAGAAATTTGCTGGCTGATGATCAGTGTTCACTAAAATAGAAGTATGAATCACTTTCTGTGATTTGACTTTAGGGCCCCTATAGAAGTATGAATAGTGCGACTAAGTTGAAGTTTGTATTCATTTGTACTAGAAGTAAGATCGTTATCTTTCTTAAACAGTTCCTATTTCTTAACAGGAAAGAATGAACTCACAATTATGATATTGTGACTAAAAGTATAAATGTGACCATAATATGTAACCGCAAATCTGATGATCTGTTCACAATTCCATTAATCATGTTCCAATTTTCCCACACAATGTATCGTACTGTTGAGATAAAATCTCGATTTATCGTGAGTTATGAGTATGACGTGTTTTTGAAAAAGTGTTTTTTCTGGTGTTTGTGAGAAGAATATGCTTGTTTATCTGTTTGTTGTTTATTAGCTGATCTGTTGGACTGTTAAGTAAAACAGTTTGTGGGAGGAGTAGTAGGAGTAGAAGGTGAGGTGTTAGAGAGTGGGAGTGTCCATGTGTCGATAGGACTGATACAGACACAGTTCCATCATAGTAGTATATTAGTATAGTGACAGATAGTAGTACTGGTAGTTCTGTGATGGCATTAGTGATGGCATTAGTGATGGCATTAGTATTAGTATGGAGTACTAAAGTACTCGTAGTACAATAGTAGTATGGTTGTTTATCATATTCATAGTACTAAAGTAGTATTGTAGAATAGTAGTAGTAGTACTATAGTTCATTTGAGTGTTATAGAAGTACTAGTAGTGGTAGTTTTGTGATAGTAGTAGTACCATATTATTATTACTAGTATTGTAAGAGGAGTCCTATGATTATTCATAGTAGTTGTTGTGTGATAGTAGTACTAGTAGTACTATAGTACTGTAAGTGTAGTACTAATTCTGTAATAGTTCATTGTGGTGGCAGTGATACAGAGTAAATATTTCAGGGGACTAAAAGTGTCTTGAAGTTGAAGCTTAGCTTGCGTAATTGTAGTTGTGCGATTTAACGTCAAGTCGATCGGAGTTGACAAAATGAGGCTTAGTTCGGGGGCTGAGGCCGGTAGGGTTTGATTTGTCCTCTCTTGCTGTATC
>JH153159.1:4946-24330 GCA_000226015.1 Mnemiopsis leidyi
CCCAAGTAAGCATTCAGTACTATATTCAAGACCAAGCAACTTCATGATTTTTAAAGGGTTTATTTCAACAGTCAAATATGATAGAAAATAGCCCGATTTCTCGCAGATTGTAAGCTATAGTTATACCTAAAAAGCTCTATAAATTTGAGCAAAATTTAGGCAAAAATAATTTCGCAATCATGGTCGAAACCATCCCCTTCCTAATCAAATATAAGCATTGAAGTCTGAAATATCATTGATAGTAGTACTTGCATGACTTCTTATCTGTTAGTCGTTATTTGTTATTGAAAAACCAATTTCTCCCCTTAAGAAATAGGTTACATATTATGTAATATGTAAACGACTCCTAAGAACAGATAAAGTCAATAAATAGCACTAAAATTATGATATCAGTCAGTATCAGTCACGAGATGATGTAGCCGGCGAAAGTTTTAAAGTTAAACTTCAACTTCAGTTAGTTTGAGCCTAACATCATCTCCGAAACAGATATGCTGTGTAGGTGCTGAAATCTATCTATCAAATAAAAATAGTAATAATTTTCGTCTCGGGCACCTGCTCACAGTACAACAGACCATGCCACTTCCAAGTCACGTGTTTTGTTGCTCGGCTTCATATCGGATAAATCGTCTAGCTTTTACATGGAAAAAGCTCGACCAGTATAACTTAAAGAATTAACAGCTTAGTTTTCTAATGAAAGTGTGTCAAATAATTTACGTTTTTGAGTAATTTTTCAAGATACTTGAATAATTTTTTGGCCCTTTCTCCTCTGGATGGAATCTTCAATTAAAAACGTTTAGCATGTGAGAAATCTTCACGAATTTACAAGCAACACTTTCTACAACTTAATTGACGCCTTAATAATAATTCCATCAATGCACTATATGCAGTGCATTTTGCAAGTGTCCAGGATTTCTGAAATTAATTCCATGAAATCATACAGGGACCGCTTTGCCTTTACAATTTATTTTGCAGTTTAGGTAATATTCACTGACCTAAAACGTACGCGAGGTTGTTAGCTCGATTGAGGTAGGGCCTGTGCCACACTTTTGCATATTTCCCTAGAACCATGAGGGTGTTGAAGCGGTGTGGAGAATTCAGGGGGCATGTTGTGTATCCCTGAAAACAAGGGTTACGTTTACAAGGTATCAATAAATACAAGTGTTTTACCTTATAACTTATCTGGTATAATCATCAAGATTCATAACGTTGTTTGTCGCACTTATCAGACAATGAGATACTTTTATTTAACCATTTTCACAGGAAATGTAACCAAATCATGAATCTAACGATATAAGACGAGAGGAATCAAGGAAGAAACGTCATCTAGGAATGAGCTGAAGTTTGAAAACATATCCAATATCATAACCGTACTATCTCCTTACCTCGAAATGTTTCCGAACAATCTCCTGCAGGATAAGTTTAGCTCCGCAAGGTTTGTTGGCGGGTTCAGTTGAGGGAATGACTTGGTCCGGGGGCGGAGAGGCCATTCTCATCGCATAACTTCTACATTCTCCACGCTAAATGAAGATACAGTAAAAGCTCTATTTACCGTGCCTCTATTTACCGTGACCATCGATTCACCGGGCCTTCTCCCTTTCCCCCTCGAGGACCGGTAAATAGAGGTTTTACTGCAATTGTTTAAGAATAATATATAATTCATCAAGTCTAGACCTGCAATCACAAATAAATTTACATTCTCTATAACTGAGACATATGAATAAAAGACCCGCGTTTGGGGAAATTGGGAATTGGGGAATTAACCAACTGGGTAAAAGTTCCACTCGGCAGATTCCCCGGAGTACTGTGTAAAGGCAGGTGACATGTGGTATTGGTATTGGTATTTGCACATAATGTTAAACATATTGCATTCCAACGATTATGGAGAAAAAGAGTGCAGATTGGCACACATGATTTCGACATCTGGTTACAATCAAACTAAAGATGGCCAAACTGGCACAACAATAAGATCGTATTCAAATAATCATTTATCCCATTCCGACTTGCGACCAGCGAACCTTGAAATTTTTCAGGTACGGTGGTTCCAAAACAAGTTTGATATGGTTTATTGGTTGCAAAAAAAATGATTTTTTTTCTAAATATACTCAGTTGTATGGTGCTAGTTAAGCCATTTTCAGTCTTATTGTAAGCAGATGTTGACATATGTGCCAATCTGCCCCTTTTCGCTTCATAATCGTCAGTAAATCGGACGAAACTTTTACAAAATCGAATAATTGTTAGTACTCAGCTTCATTAGTCCCTGATACTTCGTAGACTTCGTGAATTTCATGAGATGCTCGATCATTTTAGAATCGTTTGGCCAGACAATTTTCTTTACAACGTAAGGAAGCTTTTAAATCCTCTACGATCATGGGCTCTTTGATTAAAATTGATTATGATAAATCTATGTGAGTTCAAGTTGAAATTTATTTTTTTGATATATTATTTATTGGCTGACTTGTGTTCGATAAATTAGAATTAGATTGTTTGGTCGCAGGTTGGACTCTCACAAGGCATAGATTATATACTAATTTCTCTAGAATGAATATCCCGATTGAAAATGATATGAAAAGCAGTCATGTTAAAGATGTGATAAGAGTTGTTGCTATCTTCAGTGGTGTTATAGCAGCCTTGGGAACATTAACTAATTTCGTCTCCTTGTCTTACTTCATCAAAAAATGTGAAGAAGGTGTCAGTCGGCGACTTTTCATCCTGCTCAATATATTTGATTTATTGGTCTGTGTGTCCGAAGTCCCCTCCCTTTTGCTGTATAATTGTCAAAATAAGGATATTTGTGGAAACAAGAAATTTCCCTTCACAGCGAGCCTTTCTGTGCTTGAAGTTTCTATCGAGAGTACAGGGTTCGCAACATGTCTTCTAGGTGTAACAAGAGTCATCTCAGTATGCTTCCCCTTTTACCAGATAAATGGAAAAGCTTTGAACGTTGCAATAGCAATTTTCATTGGTCAGGCGATCTTTATGGCGCTCCTACGTTTTTACTTCTTCTACGTTGATTTTTCAAAGCTACATCATCATGCAGGGTTGGACAGCAGTGTGATGATGATACTTCTCACAATATTCATTGTAATAAACACCACTTCAAGCATTCTGTTATCCTGGAAACTGCAGAAAGACGTGACACGTGTTGGACACAATATCCAGGAATCATCCACGAGGAAGACAAAAATGAGAGCTACTGTCACTGTTCTTATCGTATCTGGATTTTTCCTCTTCCTCAATATCTTCTTTGGGATCGCTCTCTACTTGCTGATGTATGTTGATGGCTTGACTACAAATGAATATGTGTTCGCAGTTTTGGCTATTTGGCTGGCAATACCTCTAAATTCGGCCGTGAACCCGCTTATCTTCTTTCTCAGAAAAAGGGAAATGAGAGAATATGTTAAACAATTACCACAGGCACTTCGGAGGAGCATTTTTGCAAATCCCAATTGACTTTTTACCTTTTAAAACATTCACTAAGTGATGTAAAACTGGTTTGTCTCTACTACCGATGTCTAACTCACTGGTCTGCCAGTGCAACCATGGAACAGGCTGGCATAGAACTTAAAAGACACGAATGGAAATTATTTAGAGGAAGACTTATCTAATTTAGAAACGGTCTGCATGCTGGGCATATGGGAACATCGCAACTCGCCAACTCTTTTCTTCTTCATTAGGAGATGCAACAAACTGACCAAGTCTTATATAATAGCTGACGAACTATTTCATCTAGCTCGACATTTGACAACAACACAATCTTCGAACATCGGGGTATGTCTCTGTGGGATGCAATTAAAGATATTGATAATGTTGACAGTTGAGGAAAAAGAGGGGCGTCCCTTGCTACGGATCTTGAGAAAATGCACAGCTAGGCTGATCCGTTAATTTTCTGTAAGTGAGTCATGAGTATATCCAGCAGCTGCTACACTTACTTCTTAATTTCTACATAGAGTTAGACTGTCTCGATTAGTGCTGATCTTTACCTAACCTTCTAGACTTCGGAGGAAAGTTGAGTTTTGGAGATCAAAAGTAAATCAGACCAAAACAAAACGAATGCATGATGATTTTTACTGATTGGGAAAAATTTTCCTATATATCTAGTTGCATATTTTTCATAAACTTATAGGTTTATTGTAAGTATGATTTGGCATCCGAAAACTTTGGGTAAAATCACGTAAACTTTTTAAGAAAATGTTACCGTCACATTTAATTAACGAAAAAAGATCAGTTTGCTGTCTTCCCACTCGCCCTGGGTACTGCAAGGTATTAACTGCAAAAACAAGCTAGCTAGAGACTGGACCAACCCTTCATTTTCAAATGAAATTAAGTAATTATGAATGCAATGCAGCGCGATAACAAACAGTAACAATAAGCAATTTCCAGAAAGCAAACGACCGATGGATTGAGAAATCAGAGAATATTTTAACATGCAGCAAAGCGGAGCGCAGGTGCAGAAAGCGTGCATATCAGAAATAACAAAGCCGACATCCATTCACCGTTTAATCAGCTATCGTAGAGTTGAAAAACTTGAGTTTTTAGAGAGCTGGTGATTCAGTACGCCAATAAAACTCTATGTTTTTTAATTAAATACAACAATAGCGAGAAAACAGCTACTAGTACTAGAAAACTAAAGCTGCAACTGCATTGTAATTGTGGTTGCTAGCTATACTTATCGTCACATAGGTTAGAGATGAACATCATGGCGAAGAAACGTTCATATTTCCTTAGAGGAATGTTAAACAGTACTAATTCTACAATGTTTGTTCTTTTTATGAATCGCGTTAAAACGCAAGCAATGAAACTAGACAGTAGTCAGTCGTTACCTAAGTACTACAATCACGATGCTCATGCTTATATTCTTGTACAAGTACTAGAAGTCAGCTCGAGTTCAACAAAACCATCTTTTCTGGGATAACAAGCAAAGTGGGGGACCCCCGCAGGGATATAGTAATCAGTGCAGGTGCTGATTGTGTGGGGTGTGTGGATTGTACTGTACAGAGGGTAGAATACACAGGAGTGGGAGTACTGAGTAGTAGTACTTCACCGTAAATGTTGCTATAACGTAGTACCTATAACTTACTTCGTATATAACGTACTACGTATAAAACGTACTACAAATAGTCAGATCTCGTTCCACACAGCTTCACTTTCAGATGGGGAATGATTTCTAACTTAAGTGGTGCAGTATAAGTTAGGATACTACTCTTGGCCAGCTAGCGTGCTGTTAGAAACTGATATCATTGACTTTGAGGAATGAATGATGTAAATGTGCCCACATTAAACCAGATAAAAGTAATAGTAATAGTAAAATAAAGCAGTATCTATTCTCATCCCTTTCTCATCCGTTCAAGACATCCTCTACTCCTCAGACTGCATTCAAGCTTAGATTGTTATCTTACTGCACAGGCCTCATATTTTTATTTTGATGTATTAAAGCCTCAAATTGTGTAAACATTATCCAATAACCGAAGGCGGTGTCCATGTTTTCACATCTTTAATTTAAAAATACTTATCTTAATATTTATATCAGTGCTGCCATTTGTCAGGAACAGGGCCACAGTTGGAGACGAATGATATTTCTAATGCTCACAAATCTGTTAGAAAACATAAAAATCAAACTTCATCTACCACAATACAATTAGACGTTTTAATTCGCTGGTCGAAAATGCACCCCTGTTTTGTTTAGCCCTCAAGGTTCAGGGACGAGTATTCATCCATCTGCATCGACCGTCGTGACCATATGTTGGGTTTCTTAACTACCCACTACCTTAACCACAAGAACCGATGTTTAAGGTAAATTAGCTCAATATCACATAATAGCGGCCATGATGGTAAAAGCTTACAAACGGTTTGCAAATATATTTACGATAATCGCTTATTATGATAATTAAACTCTATTTATATTGCTGTTCTATAGAGAAGGTTTATTAATTAATACTGTTTGTCATTGAAGTCAAGGTCATTATAGTGATTGACTGTTGTAAACTTCAGGTTAAGAATAAGTCAACTTCACTTTTCAAGACTCGATGAGCATAGGGAAGCTCTCGCGTATTATTTACAAATTTACTGCGATGAAACTAACAAAGCTCCAAGAACACTTTGTTAGCAAAAGAGTCTTCTTTTTACTTTTGTAGTCAGTTTCATAATAAAAACAATTTCTTGCCAATAAGATCTGATTGCGATGAAAGCGATGTAAGCTTATTCTCTTATTCAAATTCAATAACGCTCCCAATAAATATTAATTACTTATCCATAAAATGCAGCGAAGACCATCCGAATGATCTCGATCAAACGGAGCAAACCAAAAAATGCAAGAATTCATGGTTGAATCAAGGGTTACTTGAATATTAAAAAACCGCATTTAATGACGAATGATTAAAAGCTAGAATAGACGAAAACGAGAGGAATTTGTGGAGTGATGCTATGTTCATGATAATATATGCTATGCTGTGTACAGTGTCTGTATATAATTAGGGACGTAGAACTAGACAAGACAATACACTGATAAAATGAACAGGTAAACATTTCACTGCACGTTTCACTATAAGAATTCCTTACAACCGGTTTAATAATTTAACCATCTCGTCCTTGATTGGCGACAGGTTGGATCAACGCCGCGCTGATAGCGCGCGTTGATTGGTTGAGTACAAGTCACGTGACTACATTAACAGCTGATTCACGCGCCGCGTGTAATACACAGAACATCGATTCCTTACATTCATGCGTAATAAGATAATACTTTGTACTTTCTGGTATGCTCACCATTTTTCACTGGCATTTTCAAGTATTCATTGCAGATCGTTTTGTTGAAGTTGAAACTAGCACCCTTGCCAAGTTGCGGACGTTGGGAATTATATATTAAGTGTGAAAAAATTCTTCAGTTTTAAATAGGTTATACCGATGTTATTCAATTGTCTCAACATAGCTGTTATTCATATTTTCTTCATAGCTGACGCAGCGGGGGCCGGGGTACGTTGCAGTTAGAATTCTGAATTGCTTCCAACATCATACAAGTAACTAGCTACAAGCTTTGGCCGCTTTTACTATAAATAGTAAATTCGTTATTCGCAATGTTCTTATATTTGCAGTTTGTCCCTTCTCACTTTCTCAGCTCTTTGAAATTAATTTAAATCTAGCTCTTTGTAATTAATTTGTATTTAGACGAGTTTATGGAATCCTATCATGTTCATTGTTCAAATAGCCTGACTATTCAGTAATCATTTATCATAGAAAACACTCTAATACGTCTTGTTCCGGGTAAAAGTTGATACTTATCCGTTGTCAAGATGATTCAAAATAGTCGGCAGATAGTTGGCAGATCCATTCCAACCGTCCATAGGATCATAGTTCTATAGTTTAGGATATCTCGTAGCGAGTACTACTTATACCATTTACCATCCTTATTATTGCAGATCATAGCTCCAATATAACAACGATATCTCATGTTCCGAGGTACTATTTGTGAAACTTCCTCACTATTTATGAAACGCGGAACCACTGAAACTCCGTGTTGAGTAGCCAGATTCACTGTCAATAGGCGGACAACGGTCCGCTTTGTAATATCTTCAAGCTCGTGATCTGTGTTAATGTGTATCGTCGCACTGTGAGGGCAACTTCGTCCGCGGTAGGAGAGCGTTTTACAAATATTTTGTACTTTCTAGAAGTGTATTTGTGAGAATGTGAGATAGATTTTAAATAGGGGATGATGGGATATTATTACATGAATCATTTATTGTAAGTCTCGGCCATTGCATCACAAATGATGTAAAATATTATCCTGGTTTTTCGATTTCTCATTATTCGGAAATGTCGCCGCTATTCGTTTAAGCACCAATATAGGATGAAATATTTTCAGCACTAGATATGATATGAATTTTAAGGTGCGTAAATGACTTCAAAGTTTATACGGACGTTAATGGTCTTAATGACGGCGAGCAGCTTAATATGGCTATAATTTAGGGTCCATATGACATACTAAAAAAGCAAGATGTTAAAAGTTTTCAATTCCCGTAAGGTTAAGTCTTCATTCGGTATTTCGGCGTTTTCGTTCTCTCAATTGAAATAAAACATCTTATTAACTTTCTAAATTTCCGCATGCAAACGGAATTTTGGAAAATTAAGATGCTTTATTTCGATTAAAAGGAAGACCAAACATGTTTTCCTTTGTCAAATAGCCATCAAACGACAAGAATTGCGGCCACTATTTTCGGTGTTAAGTAGTAAGCAACCGCCTTATTTCCTGTCCCTGGCAAATTAAAACACACTTTTGTATAAATTATGACAGATTAGCTTTAACGATCTATATTGAACAGCTTAAAAGACATTGTCAGTTACTGAATCAGAATGCACGGGTGATCGTTTTTGACGAACCTCGTGATCTTGGATCGATTTTTCACCTTTGTCCAATGAAAACGTCGGTCCGTACTCGAAGTGACACGCTGAACAGAATCGGTCCTAAGTGCGCCTTGTTTTCAATCGAGGACTTCTTACGAGATTTCATTCGCACCGTACGTTCACTTTCCCGCGAGTCCGTTTAAGGATAACTGCGCCCTGTCCATTTATTTTTGGACTTTGAGTTTTATTTCACCCATCTTCTCAGTCCGAGATTTATAAAAATTGGACCAATTGTTCAAAGGGCGTTATCTGCACTAAAATTTTTTGCGTGAAAGAGTTTTATAGTTCGAACTTTGAATAATTGTCAAATTTGGAATCTATCATTCACGAGTCCGCGGCCTCTTCTGTCATTTAAGAAATCCAACTTTTAGCTTAAGCTTGTATACGCATTTTCAACCATGCCTCCACGATTATTATGGCACAGGACGGAAAAAAATACAAATTTATTTGCACCAGTATTCTTGTAGTTGAAATGTCTTTACCCTACATTCTTATAGCTTTATAGCTAAAGTAGCTCTACAATCTATTCATACAGTTGAACTGTCACTTACAAAATGACGTGTTTTAGCTACACACAGCGAAGCTAGAATAAGTTGTCTGGCAAAGAGAAAAGTTCATGTCAGCCCATCATTTGCGGTCAAATCCTCCTAGGGTTAACCGGATGTGACACATTTCAAACCTGCAAGCTCACCTCAAAGACAAAAGTACAAAAGTACAAAATTCGCGTCGGTGTTTTTAGTTTGATCTGCTCTGCCATGAGAAGTACACTGGACGACGGAATCTGAATCAAAGTCTGAGATATCTAGATTATCAACAACTTGTTTGTTTGATTTGTTTCTGTTACACATCTATAGAGATTATTATCAATTTTTTGCCTGATTTGTCTCGGTTGACTTTGTTTCTGAGTGTCCAAGCGAGAGTACAGTGTTTTCTAGACTAAGCTGCTTTTCTGGGTCCATTCACGATTTTCTTGATAGGCGATAATTATTTTCATCATCACGCTTATCAGTTCATCATCTCATGATCTAACTTCTCCTTAGTTGAAACGTGTATCTCTTTCTCCGTTTCTAAAACTAACATTTTACTCCGTACATTGACGAACAGTTCTGTCATATTCAAAGTGGTGAAGGTTTTGTTTAGTTGCCCGCACTTTTGATTAACACTTCAACTTCGTGGCATTAATTATTTTACGGTCGTGTCTCGAAACATATTTCATTTTGTGTTATAATTAGCATCGTTTCTTCCACCACTCCTTATGCAGGAGCTGAACAAATCTATAATTATTTCTTTTCCCCGGATTTAGACGGTCGAACGAGACGAGGTTTATTGTAAATGTTACGGAGCTATTCAGCCGCTCTAATACACTGTCTATATTCATGTGTACCACATCTTACATTGACCTCTTTGAGAAGTTTGAAGTGGAACTTTTTCTCTATTCTGTTCACTGTTGTTTTGAGACAGGATTAAATCACCGAGAAGTCAACTTACTGTACTAAAACTACCTCTTGATTCTATCGAATCGCGTTGGAGAACTTAAACCTGAAGAGTATTATTAGCACGTCGAAGTTTTTGCCTGCGAGAAATATATTAACTTATTGAGTACTAATGCTTTTTAATCACGGAATAGTGGTGTAGAATATTAACACATTGAAATATGTTTTATAAAAAATATCATTCTTGGACAGTGTACATAATAAGTTCGCTCAGACAAAGCTCTGAGAATGTCTAAAAGCCAGTTTGGCTTATGGGTAGCTTCCTTTGTCAAACATTTCATGAAAAAGTATGAGACCTTTACTTCTAATCCATATTTTGATCAGTTAGAATTTAATTGATAGTTTAAATTGTTCTCTAGAACATATAATCAAATCTATTAAGTTTTTCATAAGTTGGATACCTGTGAGAACAACAGTGAAACCTGACTGTCCATCAAACCGCTTTAACATCCTAAAATCGTGTCTTTAGTTTCAACCCTCGAACAAAGACCCTGACCGTTGTTCGGAGGTTTGCACATCAGTCACTTCCTCTATTTAGCTCGTTCAGACCACGTGATTTTCTTCCTTACATCTCATTGGTCAGTTCCAGCCACGTGACCAAGCTCGCTGAGTCTTACTGGTCTCCATGTTCTGACAGTGAAGGTTTGACAGTGGTTGCTAGGTGATGTGTTACGGACCGTGTTGTCACGTGTTTTACAGAGCTACTGAGAGTTCAGTTTTTGAGTAAACATTTGTAATTTTTTTCTGCATCATTCGATTTGTGTTGGTTTTTTAGGTACGGTAAGGCTATGACTTAAACTATATACTCAACTTTTTGATGACCTTAAGCAGTAAGTAGTAAAATACCAACCGTGACTCCGATCGGCACACTGTTGGGAAGATTGCAAATAACGATGGAGTTTGTGGACCCTACTACTGCGGACAATTGTACTATTTGCTCATTAAATTCAGCTATCTCTCAGTAACCTTGTGTGTAATCAAAATATTAATGAGACAGGTCTATTGAATGTCATTGACATTGGTAGATTCACGACCTCTATAGCGCGTTTCATGTCGACCATTTAAGGATAAATTAACATAAATTAACATACACTCCTAATAATAATCTACCAGAGTCGTTAAATATAAATTGGAATATTGAGGGATACAAACTTTGATCTGTTGTAAGTTGTTTGTTGGCAGCCTAATCGATTTGATTTGGCAGTGTTGTCGTTTTTGCCAAAATTTTACTTTTATGCTCCTTTACACTCTTAAAGAACGATGCAAATTATGATTGAAACTTACTTCGATGTTATAACTTGGGTGTTGCATAAAACCGCATAAAAACATAAAAATATGTTCGAATATTTTATCGCACTAGCTTAGTGCGAAGCGGCCAATTATTGTCAATAGTCAACATGGAATTGTGGTAAGAGGTAACAGTTTACTTAGTTCAGGCCACACAAAAATGCTAATGTGCCTTCTTTCAGCCGCTTGACTCTTTGTTATTTACTGTTTGGCTGCCGTCCAAACTTCAAACTTTTTGACCCGCCACTTTTCTAAAGGGGTCTAGAAACTTGAGTTCCACATCATGAAAACCTCCGATGTCTTTGTTAAGTTCAATATATCCATTGTCCCTATAAACTCCCTAACTTTCGGAGCTCCCACACGCGGTAACTTTGGTTAAAAGTAAAACTCAACATGAACTATATGTTTATAGCTATATGCGTCCCAATCAAGCTGCAATACAACGACCGTTATTTGCTCCCTGTCACCATTACGTAACCATGGCAACCCAACATTTGTTTCACAGTTCATCTCCTCGTACTCCTCAACAGAAGTACATATAACGTATTCCAACTCCACATTTTTCGTTAGCTCCACCTTACTCAATCTTGGTGCTGCCAAGAACCCGTACGAACTACGATCCAACTCCCAACGAAACCATATGCACAACACTGCGTTCTTGGAACCGTTCGTACAATCCAAATTCTTCCGATCCGCCATAGCAACTAACTGTTACATTACCTAAACATGCTGCATGAAGAATTCTGTTGTACGTCTGCGGACGGAATGACATATCCGTGTTGAGCTGGTGCACTTTTCTGATTCCCCTCATAATTTTTGTCCTTGATTATTCGGTGTCAATCGCCTATAACTGCTAAGTACTAGACTATTAAATTCTGAAACATACAGCCTTGCTTTAATTTTCTCCTTTGCATTCCCAGCATTTCGGCGGGACGGGCATACACGATGAGAGGTATATCATATTTATGTATAGATATTTATCCGAGCTTACTCTACAGATGAGCCTTGAAGGATCAGCGGCTACACTGAAAGGTCATCCATGAACAAAACTTGAATTTTGAAAGAAGGTCAAGATTCTTTGTAAAATATAACTGTTAGAGGAAAGTAATCATCTAGATTTAACCGAGGCGGGTAGAGAAACTTTCAGTCTCAGAGCATGATTAGTATGGGTCATTCCGATTCTCTCCATGTCATAAATCTGTAAGCAGGCCTTACTAGCTGCCTCCGTGGCCCTGGACTCAAGCCATACTATTTCTTGTCAATTGAACCCAACGGACCCTTCAAAATTTCACATATTTCTTTTAAGTCTAAGTTTTAAAGTTTTACAACTTGCTAGTGCAAGTTACAGCCAAAATTTTAGCGGAACAGACCCCTGCCCTTCTGACATCTGTCTGCTGCAAACTGTCTGCCTCGTATCTCCTTCAACAGGCGAACTAGCCAGAGCCTGCTGTCTAGCGCTGTGTCCCAGTTTTGGTGCTAATTCGAGTAGACAACACGGTTAAATGGGCTGCTAAGTGCCATGGCCCTATCCTATCTCCCATCCTCCTTGACAGTACCCATACAACAGCTCCCCCCACTCCCCAGTCAGGGACCATCTCTTAACCTGTTGTGCTTCTTTTGTAGCTCAGCGACCCCGGCTTCCCCCTCTTTAGACCATGATCTTACAGCACCGAGCTCGACCAGCCCCCGTGGAGCGATGTTTGGTTCTGGACATTCCATATTTCGGGACGCCGCTGTAATGCCGATCTTTGTTGAATGCCGACCTTACGTTTTCACACGGCCGATAGCAATCAGCATAGTCTCGATTGTTCCCGGCGCATCTAACACCTGCGTTTATGTCTTGTCGTACGTTGTTGAAGCGTTGGTCCTAGCGTTGGTCGTGGCTAGCCATGATAAAAAGTGTTATCTGTTTAATCCTTGTCGATAACTAGCAGACTTTGTCGAGAATTTGGAAATAATACGATTTCATCGAACAATAATTATGTAGCTGGTGTCTGATCTCAATCAATCCCGCTGTCCAGATTAATGATTACTCTGTACGATTCATGGAGCCTGACATTCAAGACACCCCCGTAATCCGATATTGGACGCATAATAAATACCCGTATTTAATTATAACTACTCCTTTAGCTGCTCTTATATAGTTCCACGAATAACGGATTACGGATAACCTAAAGCCTAGTTTGTATTTAACCCTAGAACCTGTTATCGGGTGCCGGGCTTTTAAATGCGATTTTAATTACACTCTAAAAACGCGGACCCCTCGCAAAACTTAGGCCGTTGTGTCGACGAGTGCGGAAGTGAAGGGGACACTACGCGAGCGATGACACCAAGCAGTTACAGAAAAATGGCCACGTGTCCCCGTTACTCGACGGTGATTGGTTGATGGGACAAACGGTTGCTTCCGATTGGATACAGTTCCATATGGTAGCCCTTACTGCGTACACATATCGTGTCACATTAATGATAAGTAATTTTACAATTTCATTTTATGGCTGTGTAAATTTTTCAGTCGTTTTTGCGTGTCGAGAGCGCAGCCATGTCCTACACAAATATCGTAGCTCTCAGCTCTACAAATAGCCGTACCGTCTTCACACTCTGCTTTTTGTCAACGTTCCAGTCTCCCATTATAATGGAGCAATTAGTAGCACTAATATTCGTTAATACGTTAAACGCGCCACGTCACATTCCCCACCGCCCGGCTGGCCCGTTTTAGAAACGCTCGCTTCGACACGTTTTCTGATGACCAATCAATTGATCTATCGAATTAACGAATCGCCATCAATTGAAAGTCGTTGACTTTGACTGCCAGCCCATCTTTGCTGTAAGTAATCTTACACGATCGCAATGGAGTTCCGTTAGTTACGATCTAATTCTATCTTTCTGCTTGCCTCCTTTATAATTCCGAGAGCCTAGCTGCTGCTCCTATAGTTCGCTGTTCAGTTTAGTCCCATTTCCTCGGGGCTCGGGTCCACGGTACGCACTTGCGCTTTACTGCCGGATACTAAAAAATTAAACTTGAACGGCGGTTCGGCAGGCCAATTGGATTCCTCTGTTTAGACCACGTGACGTGCACCCTGCTATTCTTAGATCAGTACTTAAAATAGCTTTTTCCGGTGCTCAGCTCATCATTTGAAAGGGGGTTGATGGTGATTATTCTACCCACGGTATAGGGAAAGTTCCCCCTGTCAGGTGACCTTCCACGTGCACTTCCACAAAGTTTCCACGTGCAGTAACTCCACTGTTGCCTGGATACCACGTGACCTGGCCACGTGGGACCGCTCAATGGATCTGAGGATAAGGCACAACGTAGATGCGTGCAGGAGCAGCCCCCATAGTGGCCCAGTTTCAACATCCCGGAACTCAATTATTTGATGTTACGGCGACCGCCTCACTTCCCCCAGCTGCACCACGTCGTGCTCCCATAGGTCCCTGTTCCCCCATGTAGGCCTAGCCGCTAGGAGAGGACTTTCCAGCTCCGCTCCACGCTTTTTCTGAAACGCTTTGTCAATTGTGTCAGTTCATTCTGAAGAGCTTCATGTTTTCATCGTTCTGCTAAGTATATATGCCGATTGTTCTCACTATTTTTCTATTCTTTAGAAAAACCATCTGCATCGTGATATTTACCCCTCGCGATCTATCGAGAGAGATGGGAGATAAATAACACAGAAATAGCCACATCCTTCCCACGAGAGAGGTGGTCTGTGCGATCAATTCTCAGCTCTAAACTTTTACTTGAGTACATGTCACGTGATCCCGATTGGAATTTCAATTTCCGATGTGAGATCAGACTTGGAGTGATGTGGACTGTGCTGCACATCCTTGTATCTTCTCCCCACTCCCTCAGTTTGGTCATACTTACTCAGGGGACCCGAGGACAAAGACATCACTTATATTACTGTTAGATGCGCTGATGGGTGTTTCCCTATGACAAGGATACCACTATCGGGTCCTCTGGCGGGTGTTGCCCGGTGACCATACCTTTCGCACAGGGTATTGTACTAACTAACATACCCGCATCAAGTCCTCGCCAGGTTTTGTAGTACCCACAGTCTCAGTACCTACTTTATTATAGTATACTAGAGAAGGGGCAGCCGGGGTAACCTCCTTGTCCTAATCTAGAAACAAGGCTGCTGTAGCGGTGTGCTGCCACGTTTTCATGAGATGTGTCGTCTTGAAGCCCGATCTACCGCACTGCCACATTGCACAGCTCCCCGGTCATCTCGTTATCTTCCGTAAGTCACATTATCCTCAGTAACATGTGTTTCCTTGCCGCCAATATGTTCGGTTTGTGGGGGTCCGTTACTCTCTTCTGATTTTTTCCTCGGCACCTGATGCCCCAGTCTTAATGAACTAACTCCTTGTACTGTCCATTTAGAACGCCAATATTCGGATATATATCGCATCTCTTTATCGTACATGTCCCTGTTAAGGTAGTGTCCGTCGTATCAGAAACATTTTCCCTACTTCTCTTACCCCCATTGGAGGCTTCCTGAGCTTTCGTGATAACTAATTTCGTAATATCCATTAGCAAGCTCCCACAGTGACTCGTGGAACAAAGCCCAAGTATTTAACAGTTGCTCAATATATTCAGCTAGCGTAATTAATTCCCGCAAATTCGTGTCTTATTTTGCTGGGCTTCGATTCTTTGATTTTGTCCTAGTTTAAAAGTCGAGACTCGTGTCAGACTGAAATTTTAATTTCATATTTGGTCATTCATTTTTTTCTGAACAGTAAAGAAGCTCTAATTTTGCAGGCATTGATGACATAATTTTTGGCATACATGGCCTCCCAGCCTTCCCATAAACAAGTAGGGGATCTTGATACGGCATTAAACGAAGTCTAGTCATTCAATTACCGGCTGAAACTCACATCAATCAAATTAGAAATATCAGACAACTTTTAAAACTATTGAAGGTTATTATAGCTGTTGGGTTCTTTTTAATAAAAGTGATCAACCACGGCCCCTGTTTCACAAGTCTCGCAAGAACACAACTCTGGGTTTTTCTCATCAGATCTAATAGCAGTAGCACAGCTTCTCTATTTCTTACAGGGTAACAGTCCACTTGACTCGCTTTTCTCAGCTGTGTGACACAGACTTTTACAGGTTGTTTAACCTTCAACTCTCCTGTCTTATAAACTTCGCTAGTCTCTTCTTAATAAAGTTGGGTCGTTTTCTGACATACATAGTTCCTCCTTTTTCATCTCGACTTGCAGCAATACTGCCGGCTGCTTTCCTCTTAACTTAATTAATACATATAACTACTTTCCAATCCATTTAATTCAACGCCTTGTGTTTAATTCTTTTAACTCACTCTGATGACTCTCTAAATATTCAATGATTGCATTTTTAAAACATTTACATTTCACAAATTTCAAATGAAACAGGTGTAAGATAATTGGGAACATATGTGGAAAATAAGAAATTAGAGCGCTGAGTTTATAATTATGCGATCAAAAATTCATTCTCACGATTTATTAAAGTATGTATTGTGTAAGGCACGTTGTATAAATGTATAACACGAAACTCCATAAAAAATATTGTATTTTGAGCGTTGCCACCACTTGACTACATTTCTAGTTAAAGTGTCGTGTATAGCGTTCACCACCCCCGCATATAGAAACGGGTTCTCGAGATTATTGCATGATCGTTAGATCGCCATTTGCCACTTCAGTTTTTGGTTGAAGTGTTTGACGTATTGTATGATGGCGACAACAACTTGTCTTTTTACTAGCTCTTGAATGCTCAAAGAATGTTTTTTTGCGGATTTGAGAGAAGTCTTCGTTTTGGCTGTTTATGTTCTCAACCTTTAACGTTACCCAAAATAACTGTTTCCATGACAACGAACATGCCACGAAAATTACTTGAAATCGCCCTGAAATCAGAGTTTGCCATGAGGATCTAAAGTAACCGCCCTTTGCTATAACCTGCTATGTAACCTGCTATATAACCTGCCAACACCTACACCTACACCAGTGTTAAAACAGGCCGTGTCAGTTGCGGAAGTAATCAACAAATCGTGTCAGTACCCCGGTAATAGCCGTGATGTAGGACGGAGTTGGAGCGAACATCCGGCCAACTACCAGAGAAGCCGTATACCTGGGATGTACCAGTAGTGACACTCTTACTAGAGCTGGTAGTCTGACGACGTAATGTTACTTCACACCTTCACACCAGTCATCACTTCCACTTTCGTGTAGGGGTCACGTGACTTGGCAGAGTTTTGCAGCTTCCTTGATCGGTCCTGGTTTCGCCGTTTCGGTGATGTTTGATGGGTAAAGGAGCAATGTTTGACATTAATACTTCGCTTTTGAGAAGGGATGGTGACCTACAGGACTATTTTGAATAATGACATTCTTCATGAAACAAAATTAGGGCATAATTCAATACAAGATTTAATAATCTCATCAAGATGTATAAGTCTTTTGGGATAAATTGGGGTGATAATTTGATTAGAGTATTTTGGTACTTTTAACGGAAGTTTCCCGTTGTGAGACAAGCAATAAATAAATATTCCTATTAAAGAAAGTGGAAACATCTTGCAATCTTGACACTACCAAAAGCTCTGGAACATTCGAATATATGCCTGAAACCATGAGGTATAATATATGCTGAACTACCATTTCCATGCATATGACCTGCCTTTACAGCAGCAGGTGCTGTACAGTTGTTAAAACATCTGTGTTTTCCATCACGTATACTCGGCGGTGTACCTACTTTCTGCACCTTTCATGTTTTACCGCCCTTTCTGTACCTACATACTGAAAAATAAATCAACTTCCAGTACAATACTGATACTGTATAAGCAGATATTATTTTTAGAAAACCCTTGGCAGCCAGCCAGGAAAGGACAACTGATGAAAATGAATATAATCTTCTTACTAGCTGTACTAAACTTTTTCGTCTTTCACAACACACTCACACACCACCTCCCTATTAAGTCCTCTAAATAGGATTCCCTCGACTAATTCATCCCTGAAGCTCCACCGTAACCAGATTCGAGTTAACCCATATATTTCGTCCTTATTTTGTCTATATCCTCCGCTCGACAAAGTCTGGAATACCCCACGAAGGTCGATTTAGAAGTGTCTCCTAGAAAGTGTCACTCTCTCGGGGCAACAAGACTGGAGGAAGTGTAGAACTGACCTGCTTTGCCCCTTTGTCATCTCCTAAAATATCCCCCAAGTACTCGCCAGGTCCTCCTAATCTTCTCCCTGTTTGTGGTCGGAGATGGGAAGTAGAGTTGTCACGCTCCACCAATTTTGGGAGGAAAACAAAACTGATTATCTTGTTTTCTGTCCGCCTCATTTTGAGGGAATGCCGAAAAATATAGGGTAACCGGTATCGAATTAAATATCAGCCGGAAATGGGCTGTTGCCATCTTTTTTGAGACTATTTCAATTAATGACTTTCATGACATTTTTTTATCCAGTTCAGCTTTTTACAGGAAAATTGTTTAATTTACGCCCCAGTTTTCTTGATTAAACAATCGGTTTGATTTGACAGCTTCAAAAGTTATTGCCATTGACTTGAATCGGAAAAAATTGTGAATTTTTTGACGGTTGCCTCGCGGCTCGCCTGGCCGTCTGTAATTGAAGGATGAATAATGCTGGCTGCTGGTATAATACAAGGTGGTATGTGTACAGCTATTTCTGTAATGTGTCTGTGCGTGTGTGACGCAAAGTGCAGTATAACTCAGCTCCAGTTTGGCATACAAATGTGGCTCACGTCGTACGGATTTTTTCTTGGAGTCAACAATTCTGGCTGGATGGCTGAGTTTTTGCTCATGCTCGTTATACCAGGTTGTTTGGCTAGATAGATCAAACCGTTGACAATTGTTGCTGGTCAGACTGATTATAGCACTGCTTTAGTCCGAGTGCTGCGTCTGAGTTTATTAACATTAATCTTGGTTGATCAGTAGTGTCTTGTACATTTTTTGCATTTTCCTCGTAAGCTATATGCATGTTTGTCGTATTCTTTGTGCTATGTTTTCCGTCTTTCCAGTGTGAAATTTCCGTGTATAATTACACACTGCTCGTGTACACTGCTCGTGTGCTTTTTGCGCAGCCTCAGTATACATTCTCTACGAGATAGAAGAGAGACAAAAATTCGACTCCTCCAGCTGGTTAAATGACAAACAAGTGCTTAAATGGAGTACGTTACCGTTTGTCTCAATGTAACAACCTCCCCCACGTCCCCTCCTCTCTCTCTC
>JH153159.1:24340-62818 GCA_000226015.1 Mnemiopsis leidyi
AGACCATCTGGGATGTGACCCACAGGGATGTGACGGGTGACCCCCTTTCTCGATTGAGAGATACGAGTGGTGCAATAGACCTTTAGGGATGTGATCCCCTGTCCTGATTGAGTGATAACTATGAATGTACAACCAACGTGGTCAGTTCATCGCCTTACTATGGCAACTACTCCTACAAACACAACTGTTCCCGGACAATGCGCTGGCAGCACCAAAGACAAGAAAAGAGGAGACCGGACCTACATGAAGTGTGTCCTAGCCCGCGAGGGTTGCAGAGCCCGAATCGTCCTAGTAAACGGTGGCTTGGTGAGCCTGGTTCTTGACCACCCCACCGACGGCGTCCACTATTCAGCGACTTACGTCCATGTGGCTAAACAGAAGTTCAGGAGGAATGCCGCCCAAAAAGATAAGCCAACCAAGCTCCTTGTCGCTGAGGTTGTGAGACCTATCCGCAAAGCCTTTAAACTCATCAGGAAGACCTGATACCTTCTGAGTGAAGGTGTACAGTATGTCGCTGTTTATTGAGCCGCTAAAGCATGTCGCTGTACAGTGCGTGTCGCCACACAGTGCGAAAATTTCGAGTTCGCCGTTCGCTGTACAGTGTGTGTCGCCGTACAGTGCATGTCGCCATACAGTGATAGAATCAGATTATGATTTGTGATAAGATAGCAAATCAAGACGAGTCTTGTCATCTAAGTTTAGACCCGCAGCTACTGCCACTACCAAGAAATTTCGCCTGCTAAATTGATTGATTGATTGGGGACCGAGTTTCCCTCGGTCAATGTTTACTCAAAAAAATATATTACATAAGATTATAGATAGTATAATATGAATAGACTGTAATCCCTCTATGTAGGGCACGGCACACTAGAAAATTTGACATATACTTTTGACCTAAGGTTTAATAATAAAATAGTTAAAAAATACTCATAATTAGTTTCTTTATTAGAAAGTAAAACGCTTAAAAATGATTGACATACACATAGCACACGTTATCCACTCCTGCCTTGATGGAATACTATAATAGGTGATGTTTTAAGACTCTAATTCAGATCAGTAATTTAGGGTAGTTTCTCACGTTAAATTTTTTCGGGTTCTGATGAGAATACTTACACTTTTATTACCTACCACTTTTTTCTTTGAGCTACCTTTTTACATGTTGAGGTCTTGTTGTTTATTCTCTTCTTACCCCCTCCAAGCTTGGAGCAGAGTCAGAGGAGAACCATCTGATTAGTCCTCATTAAACTGCTCCCTGTCAGTCTCCCCACCACAAATTAACCCTACAATTAAAAGTCCTGGGCCATTACAACAAGATTAATTAACCTGCAGGTACACCTCCCCACATGCAGGAGGAAGGGTGGAGCCTATCAAAAACCACAGCACACACCACTCTCACCCTCATCCCGGGATAATATCTCCCGTATCTGGGCCCCCGGAAGTCCCAGCGACCTTTACCCCAGGTCGAACTCTCGTTACACCACAAGCCGGAACTGGGACACACCCTCCCACCTGGAGTCAGTGATAATGGTATTGAGAGTGGGACTGCGTTGCTTCCGGGGCAGGTTTTTCAAGATATTGTGTTCGAGAGATATTGTTGTGTGGAGATCCGGAGATATTGTGTTGCGGTGTGGAGCTTATGTGTCACGTGGTTGGAACTTAATTTTGCTGTGCTGCACGTGTGCCGGCCTATTCTCGACTGAAGTTTCCAGCTTGGACGGTTTTCTTTTCTATCGGCAGATTTTCAGAAAATCTAGAACAAGTCCACGCACCGCTCGGTGCTGGCCAATAATTTGAAATTCCTGCCGAAGCCGGTGGTAACTGACGAAAACTCCTCCGATGTTCCGGGCTCCCAACTGAAAGCGGTCGCGATTTGATTTGAGAGGAAGAAGCCCTCGTTCCTTACCTCCCCTCATGGAAGACAGAACTTGGGCTCTGAACAAATGCCCTCGAGTCGACTCCGACTTAGCCCTGTAAATCTGTAACTACCCAGTCTAAATTTCGTGTCTTTGAGGGAGTAACAAAGCCTCAGTGCTCTCCCAACGAATCCTGTTTAATTGCGACCTTGTCTTTGATAGTATCTAGGTCTTGTCTCTCGATAGTATCTTATTTTCTTTGCCTAGCTCAGCAGCTCGGTTTACCTACATGCCTACCGTATTTTCCCGAATTCCCGAGAATTAACATGTTTCTTACTCGGCGCCGTTATCGCTATTTATGTATTTCTAACCACGTTATACCTTGTTATAAACTTGTTATAGCCGTGCTATAAACCTGTTAAAGTGTTATACACCGAACTAACTCAATGTTTGATGGGATTACCTTACTTTAACTCCCACCACCAGCCACACGTTAACTGCCCATTACCTGCTTTCTAGAACACGGCTATATTCTCCGTGTTTTTGTTGTCGAGGTGGTACGTCCGTTGTGTTCATTATTTCAGTATTTCTTTGTTTGAGTAGAGATTGTTACACTGCGATTTGAGAGTAAATGCAGCGTTTGAACATTGTACTTTTCTCATGACATTAGCCTTGTGTTGTTATTTGAAGCTTCATTGTGTGACCTCAGTGTGTTTAAGGAAGATCTAAATATTCAGTTCTTTGGGCTAAGCGGCCGAGGCAAGGGTTTCGGTTTATGTGTTGTGTACTCAAATTACGGTCCACTGAAACCAGAATAAATTAATAAGGGACGTGAGTATTTGTATGGAGTTAGATTAATTTTAAGGTATATTAATTTCAGATGTGGCTTCTAGATTTATAGTGCTACGTTGGAGGAATCCGGATTATCATTTTTTTCAAAGACGTATTTTGCTGTGTTTCTCCGACAAATCAATTCAGTAGACAGCACTTTTGGGGCTTATTTAGGGACCCTTCGATTGTTTAAATTTCGCCTAAGATTTCGGTAACTTAACTCAATATAATTCTCGTGATTGACTGCTCTATCAGGCTACACGATCAGCTGTACGGCTGCTTCACTTCTTTGTCTTGTTGTCACTATAATATTGTTATATCGGAAACTTTTTCACGTATGTTTTATGAATTCCCCGCATTGCACCTCCAGCCATGAGGAATTTACCGCCCCAGATGTACCAGATTATATTTGCAGTAATTTCTGTGACTGATCTGCTCTTGTCGCTATTTTTCGGTCGAAATACTAATATTGTTTCCCATTCCTAGTTTCTGGTTTTGTTTTCCCACAGAGCCAAAGGAAAAGGTATAATATTTTTGAATATATTAGTATTATCGCCATCGGGAGACAGACCAGATCAGCTGAGTAAGATCCCTTTCTACTACTACTGTAAGCTCTTAAACTGTTTCAGCTGGTAGGCTTGTACTTAGTTTTTGATAGTTTAAGTAGAGGTGTATTTGTAGAGCACACCGGTTCGCAAGTACAGTTACTGTACCGACATTAGATATACCCCAGGGCGCTTCTGATCAGCCGGCCAAGAGAGCGAGAGAGTGAGGATGCCGTAACTAATGTAGTTAATGAACACTAAATCTTCCCGCCCAGTTTTCTCCACTCGTGACTCTGGTCTTGGCCCTGATTGGCCCTTGGAGTTTCTTCCCCTAACTGATTGGTCGCCCAGTCCTGCCGGATGACAATCTCAGCTGCATGGGCCGGGGAAGTTGAGGCAATTAGCACTGAAGCTAACTCCATTGGTCGCGGAGAGGTTGGAAGAGCTGGTTACCGCTGGTGTGACCTGCTTGAAGCAGCTGTTTCTGCTGGCGTGAATTTCTTCTTGTTCCTGTGACTCCTTAACCTGGTACTTCTTGTGGCTCTTGTTATTGATCAGACAAACACTGAGTTTGTATCTGGAGTCTAGATCTAAGGTACTGAAGTACAGAGAGAGCTGCTGTTTAAAGAGATATATATCATGTGGGTCTAGAGAACGGAAGTTTGATTATTACCAACACGAGCCGTTGCCTAAAATAAGTAATGGAGTACTGCAATTGTATGTCAGCCGTTAGGTATTCCATAGGCTAATTAAACCAAGAGACGGTATTAGCTCACTCCTAAAAGAGCAGATTGTTTAATGCAACCCCTCCCACCTTCCCAGGAAACATTGCTGAGTAACGGCTCAAATAGTTCCTTCCTTATATGGCCTGACCGTCTTACCATATATGGTTAAGGAAGCTCAGAGCTCTTTATTTGGTAACGGAAGCAAGCAATTCAGTACAACTGTACCTGTTCTGTTGGCTTCCTCTACTTTTCCTTTCTCTCAACTTCTTCCAATGATAAACGCACCGGCCACTGTGGTACACTTTTGTCTTGAGGTTTTGGCATTATTATTAGATTATCGGCCGGTTCCTGTGGTGCCCTGCTGATGTTCAAACCGCCTGATCATTTAGTAATTTAGAATAGTGTAGTACGATCGGGCAGCTTCTCAGTTTCTCCGACTTTGCTGTTCTCCACAGAACAATCTAACAATGATGGGTAAATTTTCTATTTTTTCCGTATTATTTTCTTATTTCCTCTCACATTATTTCTTAAGAAAATCACGGATATATCTGGCTACTCACGGTATCATATTTTCTACGATGGTCATTAAGGTCAGGTGGTGTTGACCTACTTACTCTTGCTTCTTATAGGTTTTCTAAAGAATTTTCCTCTTGCGATAAAACATTCTTGTATAAGGCTGTACAGTTAACAAACGACAAAGTGTTAAAATCCCTGTGTTTTCGTAACCATGACGTCAAAAAGAAATGCGGTTTAACTTTCTTAAACATCGATTTGTTAGATATCTATAGTCTATACGTTGTTTCCCCTCCAGTGTTCGCCTTGTGAACTTATCTTTATGTCATCATATATTCAAGTTGTCCGTAATTTTGACACGTTCGTCTAGGTTAAATCAAAAACGTCTGTAAAAACGTCACCCTGTCAAGGCAACATGGACCTATCTAACGTACCTATTCCACCAATAGCAATGACGAAAATCCGGTACACGTATGATAAAACAAGACAGCGCCACGAACTCACAAAAACCATACGACGCTCGACCTAACAGCCGCGATCCTCATCAAATCTTTGCATCTCTATAGCTTCTTTCCTTGATAGCCCTGCAAAAGACCGCGTGTTGGTCAGTTATCTCTGCCATAGTTCACATGTACTTGTTACTATAGGTCTCCTACCCCAGTTATACTCTTCTCTGATATGGCCACAGAGATGACATAAAATCACAGGATCGCTCCTCCGACTCCTAATTTTTACCAATTTCGGATCTGATTCTGGGCTGGTTCTGCAGAGGCTCAGCATTAAACCCACCATTCCCTGATTGGCACACAACTATACGACAGAGCGACACGACCGCTAAGTTTCTCACACATAATATACCGAAATGAAAAGTGATAATGGTTACCATGGAGGTGACGAGGTGAAGTGGGTGAAACCCCAACTTCACGCCACAACTTTCACCCTCTTATCTAATCTGCGGGAGGTGGCGGAGACCATCAACTTGTCACAGCTGACAGTACATATTCTGTCAGGACGCTGGTCGAGACCTTTCTCTCTCTCTCACTCTCTCTCCTCGACCGTCCGTCTTTTTGGGCCATGTTTTTCTCTCTTTTAACATTTTTAGTTTACATTTTTTGTTAATCAGTCTCTTCAACTCTGCGTCGTCTCAAGTTTTTACATCATATATGTGAGCTAGAGGCTGGAACTCATGTAACTTTATGTTGCAATATAAGTCTAATGCTCTTAATAAGCATAACCAAGTAAGATATTAAGTGTATTCTACCATGTGTAGAGACAACCCGTTAAGGCACAAAGCTCTATAGATCTAGATTCGCAATAAGTGTTACAACCTCTGCAAAGTTAGCAGTTCCAAGTGTAGGTAAAGGTGACGCGTGACGAGCCTGCTTCTCTCTCCTACTCTCTCCTACTCTCTCCTTCTCTCTCCTACTCGCACCGTACTCAATATTCCGAGCGCCCTGGGTGGAGCCCTCTCCTTTGTCCTCGATCGTGTTTCTCCGTTCCTCAACACTTAGCTCTCCGACCTACACACCCCCTCATTTGCAATCCTCTCCAGCTTTGTCTCCTTCTCTCTCCAGCTTTGTCTCCTTCTCTCTCCAGAGTCCAGCTTTGTCTCTTCCTCTCTCCAGAGTCCAGCTTTGTCTCTTCCTCTCTCAACTTGATTTTGTTGAAAGTATGTATGATCACCACCATCTTGTGTTCAGTGTGTGGTACACTGCTACACATTTAGCGCGATTTCGTCTAATCCCATTCTGTGGACGCGATTCCGTGAGGCGCCTCCCTAATGACATTTCCCTCACTCTCCTCCATACTCTTCGCGGCTGCATGTCGCGCCATCAACATCGTATCTCAAATCACTACCTCCAACTTGCTAATTGACCGGCCAAGTTACCGGGGTTCCACACCCGCTAATTGCATATTTGACTTTTTAGAGTAATTACATCACACTCACCATATGTTTGTGTTCTTTAACGTGTGTTTAATTGTCTGGAAAACTGTAACACACGTCCACTTCATGATGTGAACTTCACAATTGCCCGCATGGAATTTGGACGCGGTCCAGTGGTTTGTTATGACAGCTATTTTCGGTCGTTCTCCTGCAGATCGCCGAGTCTAGATAAGTATTTCGCCGTGTGAAAAAACGCCGGTTTGTGTGCGTGTTTCTCTGTGTGTGAGAGTAGGTACGGCGAGGTTGTTAGGTAATTGTTGACCGTTTCCGCTTGTGGCAATATTCCGTTGTAACTTTCTCTCTGCGAGTCCGTGGTAAACCGCAGTTTTCTGATTTGGTTTTACATTTTATGTTTTTTATTCTTTTCGTTGATTCCGATGTATGTTGATTCTGATCCTTGTTTCAAATGTTTGAAGCTATATAAACTTGGCTCCATACAAGGTCCTGGCAGAATTCCAAGTCCATTCGTTGTCAACTTTTCGTTTTTCTCGGAATTGAAAATCCGTTAAGTCTTTATTTTCCATTTCCCTAATTTTACCGTCATTTTTTAGCTTATTTCTAAGGCTTTGACCATGTTTCGATGTACTTTACCCGAGCAGTTCGCCCCTTTTATGGCAATGAGAGCTATACCCCCTGGTCAGGTCCAGCTTTGGTATTCGTGTTCCCTAGATACGGGCCCTACAATCGGATATCTGGTGCCTCCCTCCCCCTGGATCTACCGTGTCAGGAAACTTGGAGGCATTCCCCCTGTACGAGAATTCCAACAGGTCATTGAAAACTTGTGATCGGACTGTGGAGAGATAATCCATTGTGTTAACCCTCCTGGCACAGCTCCTGTCGTGCAATGATTACTGATTCTCACTTTACACTGTACAATGAGTTGCGGAGTTGGTCGGAAGTTTGAAGTTTGTAAGCTTCTCAGTGTCGCGGTTGGCACGCTGCTTACTGGCTCCCTTCTTTCCGATGAGTATATTACACATAGTTAACATACCTGGGCACATACCTTGAGTAGTTTCACACACACCTGATCTACTCGTGATCTACCTTTATGGTCTTAATAAACTAGAGGGAGAGGGAAAGTCAAGTACATAATTATAATCTTTGCTCCAAAATGGCAGACAGGGGCAATGAGGTGTCAATATAAGTGAGACAGTCAAGACTGAGACGACCAGGTAACAAGACCCCAGTTTACTCCAGGGTCTTGCTGTTACCATCATTACCAAACACAATGAGGTGTTGCGAGCTTTCTCTTGACACCTTCATCCTAATTTCACCCGTAAACAACCGCTGTCTTGTGAAACTTAATACCGATAAGTATGTCAAGAATTTGAATTTCTAATCTCCCGGTTTTTGACAGGCAAAGCGCCTACAAATTTGCAAAATTAAAAATTCTAATTTTCCAAACCCCTCACGTCCCTCTAATTTTACCCCAACAAAACCTGTTAGCTGGAGATCTGGAGCCTACCCATACATAAAGTTTTATAATCAACCGAGCGACGTGTCTCCAGTGCTCCTGCAGTCCACCCTGACACGCCGCTCTGCCCTGTATTTATATATATAACGGTTATATAAATCACAGGGTTTATAAATCGTGTTAAGATTGGCCGGTACATGGTCCCCAATCAGTTACCATGGCGATGCCAGTACCGGTCCGACCATTCCTGCCAGCTCCCTCTCTCCATGTCCCCCTCTTTCCGGATTCAAATCCCACCTTTTACGGGGCCGCGCGTTCTATTGCTCTATTTAGTTACCGTCCCATTTACGGGTCAAGGTAAGGTAATTCTATACACCATCCTGGTATAATATCAAGCTTGCTGTTGTACCTAATGGAACGCAGCCAGCAAATGATCTAAATCTCTCTCTCGCTCACTCTCTTTCCCTTGCATAACTCAGCTGCCGCGGCCCACAATGCTTTTTACAATAACTAGGTTTACGATGAGGTGTAACGTAATAGTATAACCGTTTCTGTTGGGTTTTGAGTTTCTATTTTATAGGTGTTGCTGCTTTGTCATGTGGATTGCAGTTGGGTGGTGCCCTATAAATGAAGGTCGACGAAGGACAAGATCGCTAGACGAAGTCGTCCATAATCCAATACTGCTCGGTGTTTTGTCTCTCGGTAAATATCGTGTTCTCACTCTCCCTCTCTCCCTCTCTCCCTCTCTCGCTCTCTGAGCGCTCATCTCGGAGGGAAAGCAAGAGAGCCCGGAAATTGGAGCTATAACGGCTCCCTGATAGCCCGTAATTTGGAGCACTATACCAATCAATAACATGTCCCAGTAGAGCCTGCTTCCTGGTACCATGCACGCAGCAGTGTAGGATCCTACATCATCTAATTATACCTGTAGTAGCACTACCAGTGTAGGTTACCTGCACCACGACATCCAGCTTTAGACAAACCCTCTCTATCTCTGAAAGTCTCATTCGTCTCGCACTACAATTTCGCTGTAATTGTATAATTGGCCGGTAATCATTTAATTACCCGATTGATGAACGGCGCGGAGATTAATGACGGACATTCCGACAAATCAAAACAATGCAAAAACATTCCTTCAGCGATGTTGTTCCGCGGGGGAGCCGGAGGAGCTATGTTCTGATGTTGCCTAATAACTTTGCTGGTTTAGAGGAATTGTATTGCTGCCAAAGTCCTGGATTAGGGCTATTTTAAGATTTCGGTATGCCGTGCCCTGCATTTTTGTTTACCGTTTTGCGATATATTTGGAGAATTTCCATTCTTGGCCTTGATGTATTTTAGTCGCGCAGTACAGAAGGTTGCCCTCATTTTGCTCGTTGTAAAAAACATTATCCTAAAAATGTCTCATATTTCCCGAAACACTGGTCCACACGAAAGTTGACTTCCAAGTTCCATCATAAAGTCACGAGTGTCTTCTCAGAGGTTCCCATATTTCTTGTTTTTACTTTCTGCCTGATAACCGCCGCGGTGACTTAACATGAAGCCGCTTTACGTCACTTATTGAGTTTCATGTAGGACGTTATGTACAATTATACTGTTATACCGTCCAAAAATAAAGTTCGTGTTCGGTCATCTTTTCGGATACGTGAGCACGAGGGTATTTTCAGTTAGGTCATCTTGATTTTGCTTTGCACTTTGTCACCTGCTCCTTGGCTAGGCTGTAGTTAACTTAATACACATTGAGTTGTTGTTGTTATAAAGGTATTAAGTCACTACATTCCAATCGTGATTGAGAGACTGCACTGAGTCAAGTGAGCCCCACTTAATGAGCCCCAATCACACAGTGTGATTGTTGTTGTTGCTATGTTGCTAAGTTGCTAAGTTCTGATGTGGCGATGGTTTTAGTTTCATATGTCTGCACGACTTGAGGTTAGATCGGTCTTGTCTGTTGAGTTCTGTTTGTTTGCTTTGGGCTGTTCTCAAGATTGGGATGACATAATCTCCGGAGCTTTTTATTTGTATGTCCCAGGTAATCCTTGTCAGGCAAATTCCTGTCAAGCGAGGCTTGGAGCTTTAAAAAGCTTGGCTGTTTTGATAAGTTTTATTGCTAAAACTTTTTACATTTTACCCCATTGTGCATAGAATAAACCCTGCCGCCTTTAACCAATCCTATTTGTCATATTTAGGTTAACGTGTACAAATCAACGCGAGGCTATGTCCGGGTATGCACACCATCCCAACAATAAAACATAAGTATTGTAAACAGTTCGCGACAACACACTTCTTTTGTTTTGAGCCAGCAGGCAGCGAGCCTGGAACCAAGGCTGCAGGTTGAGCTGCACACGGACAAGTCGCAGCAAATATTGGACGAAATTTACCATGGCAAGTCACGTGACCAAACCCCCGGTTGTCATAGTAACGATTGGGTGCGCGCGTGTCATTGGCATGGTAACCGGAAAGGCGTTGTATGTTTACCACGTCCGTTGTTGTTGTATTTACGACGGTTCATTGCCGGCCAATCAGGTTGACGTTGAGACGTTTTCCTCCAATCAGAGGTGGGGATGACAGTCACGTGACGCTCAATCAGGATGAAGTTAACGATCCTTCTCTCACGAGAGCGGTGACAAAGATGCTCAGTCTTGCTGCTTTCTTTGGCCCTGCTCAGTCTTTTTGAGCTGCACCTCTCTAACCTAAACTTCTCTAAATCTAGTGCGTATCATTTGTAATGGCTTAATGGTACCCACACCTCAAGCTCGAATGGAGTCTTTTTTCCTAAGTATGTATTTTTGCACTTATCCCCTTTAATCACATGAAGGTTGCAGCTACAAGCTGCATGTTAATCTACTCCCCACTGATAAGTGCTACAATATACACCCTCCTGTTACAATTATACAGCGCCGAATCTAACCATCCCTCCGTAATTGGTCTCATTTACCGGTGCGAGCTAAATTAAACATGCACGTCGACTTCGCTCTATCGTCGTCGTGCACCTGTCTTCAGCACTGAAGGTTTAACAAACCGCAACAAGCTCCACCCACGGCTCACATCGGATCTGGAGCTGCATGTGCTGCGCGTCTCCGTGTGGTGGTTTAGTCACGTGACAGGTCACGTGGGAGAAGTCGTACTGTTGTGTCACGGTGTCATGAGATTGACAGGTGGGATACATTGTATCGGTGTGATAAGAAGCTAGGTGTGATCTAACCCGCCACCCAGGGCTAGGGTTTCGAGCTTCCAATTTTCACTTCACCCAGGCAGTAATCGCCAAGTATGTCACGCACACATGCAGTAGAGGCTTCACAATACGCCTTTGATTTACAAGTAAAACCCGACACATGAAAGTCAGTATACCCTGAGTGCAAGTATACTCAACTGAAAGTTTAAGAACGCAGTGCAACTAGTTCCGTGTAGCCGGTTAATGATAAACCGTGTAACCGGTCAGATATTAGAATGATCAGCCTTAAACAGACCAATTCTTACCTGTCATGGCATGCCAGCCTGTTTATCCTCTTTGGCCTCTGCTATCGAATCATGTGACAAATGACCTCCGCGGCGTAAGTAAATGTGATCTGTGACACTAAACTCTGATCGTCTCTCCCCCACACTCTTGTCATTGTTTTCTTTTCACCACCTTGATTGGATATTGTTATTAATTTTGATGATCTTCCCCTCGCTGGGGCTGCCAGCTATATAGATTATACCACGTGTCATGAGGCGAATGTTGATCGTTTGATGTTCTATTTCTATTGATATAAGTCTAACTTTTGGAATGAGGCCCAGCTGTGGACCACGTGTTTGGCAAATGGCGAAAATATTCGGTTATTTGTGTGTTGATGTGTCGTTATTACGGCATGCAGTGTGATCGCTATAATTGTACTTTATAGTATGCCATGCTAGACCTAACGGCTAAGTCTTTGAGATCAGTGCAGTATAATGCATCGACGCATCGTTTTGTGTACAGATGAGGGGCTACCCCCTTTTGTCGGGGAGCTATTATCGTGGTTATATTTTATCGAAGTTAGATAACCCTTGACCAATTATACTTTTAATCTTTTGGCATAATGCTCAAATTTAAGGTTTAGTAGGGTCCTGGAGGGGACTTCCTCAACCTTTTAAGCTTTGGGACTCAGTAAAGTTATCACGAGAGAAACTTATTTTCAAAAAATGCACATTTTTCTTGTTTGGTTTATCCTTTAATCTAATTATTGATTGAAACACTAGACCTCTATTTTTCAATTAGATTTTTCAACCAATCCATTTTACCATTGTTCGTCCGGGTAATAGTTTAAAACATTTCTATTTCCAGTTAATTTCTCATTTTTGCAAATCTGTTTCTTCAGAATCTATTGAGATGCTAATTTATCCTCCCTCCGCCCATAAAACCACTCTTGAGCCTGATTACTTATTACTCAATTAAAGTCAATAGGGGAACTTCCCTTTTTTTACACGTACTTACTTGATGAGTTAGAATTAGTGCTAATTATCATGAAATTTCCATCCAACAGTGTCATGTCGACTAATCTCCAAAGTTTAAGACTGTAAGACTCGTAAAATCCTATCATGCAATTCAACCAGAAAGTGCCTGCATTTTCGCAGTGCGTTTCACTGTGCTGCGGTGGAAGTTTTGTAGCTTCTTTTCAAATACAGCAGACAGATATAAGTCTGAGTTCATTTTGCACCTTCAACAATTTGTTTTAAAAGAAGACCAGGGCACACTTTAAAAAGTTACCGATTCACATTATCACTGGGCTCCGCGCGGCGGTGTATCTCACGTTTCACCCTGATGACGGAGTCTACTAAAGATACCCCCCATCTCATATCTCCTGTCGCCCTTATCTCCCCTGGAGGGGTTTCTCTAGGTGAAGATAGATACCAGAGAGAGAGTAAGGGGGAGTGTGTCACACTACAACAACATTGTGCCTTGTGTTTACCCAATTCCTCTTAAGTTCTGAGTCTAGCTCTTACGTCTGTACACGCCTGATGACATATTGTGCCTTTGTCTTAGTAGAAGGAATATATATATCTGTCTTTATATGCCTTCATAGTAAGAGTGTGTATGTGTGTGTGTGTGTGTGGTGCTACAATGTGGAAAGTTTCACTTTCAGGCCCGTCTCGGGTCGCCGTACAAGTGTGAACACTAGCTGGTTCTTGTCTCAAACCAGCTTGTCTCGACACCGTCTTAAAGACTCAGGGAGACATGTTTTTTAACTCAAATCCAACTATTTGATACGGTTTTATCACGTCGCGCTTAAAACGCTTCTTTCTAAATGGCCATTGTAATGCTCAATTTCCTAAGTTTCAGGTTGGCGTGCTTTCCGTATAGTCAAATGTAGCCGCTGATAAGAAGGATTTCGTTTCTTTTTAATTTTTCCATCTCTAATTTTTTCTGCTAAAGGCAAAATGTAAAGCAGATGGTTTACAGTAGTTGGATTTTAAATTTGTTATTGGATGTGCTTAGGTTAATGGGTTGTTTGATTTTTGCAGTGTCAGGCGTAAACTTCGTTACAATTATGCTTACCCTTCCAATCCAAAATCTATTAATTCGCAAAGTTAGATATTGACTGCTAGCATCAAAACGTGCTTTATACAATATAGATGCAGCAATCATGTAGCGCGTCTTCGCGTTCGAAAAAAAACGAAGAGATTTCGTATCAACAATACGTCATAGTAGTCTGCACTCTGCACCATATAAGTATGACTCTTAAGTACAGAGCATTGACATAGAAGCAAATATGAGGTTTTCGGAGCCAAAACCTGCCCGGCGGCCCTTCTTTTCAGCTGATGAAATCACGTATGACGAACACAACGATGAATAGTTCTAATTCATGATTTCATGTTTGATATTATCATGACAACTGCTTTAGAATTCATCAAACGTTCTTTGCGGCAGATTTGATAACAGCTGCCTGATTGTTCCTATACTCCTATAGCAGACGGCCAATATTATAATAGTGGTTGCTGTAGAATTTTGAAGTATGAATTCTAGTGCACGCCTGAGACCTAACCAAGTGGGAACATTTCTTGTTTGGTGACATTGTAGCTGATATGCATTTGTAGGATTCCGTGCCTTTATCATGGAAGGCACTTCGAATTAGGAATCCCTTGAAACTTTGTCATCTTACCAAATTTTAAGCCATACAATCACAAACTATTTGTTCAGTTCATGCTCCCAGAAATAGCAATCCTCTAGTCTGCTCATAATTATTTGAGACGCACACATATACGTTTCTCAACTTGCACGTGCAGATTTTGCCACGCACGTGACGCATGCAGAATTGTCTGCTGGCTTTGACCCCCTAAAGGGAAACTTTGCACTTGGGGATGCCTTTACTGTTTCAATCTAATTTCCTTGTAAGGTTTCCCTGCTATGTCATGTTCTATGGCTACATATTCCCTGAATATGCGCTGAGTGTTACCTTTGCTTCAACTCAGCTTTTTTCGACCTTAGGGCTTTCTCGAAATATTTCATATGCTTGTCAGTATC
The DNA here is from genome assembly GCA_000226015.1 of Mnemiopsis leidyi. NCBI lineage: Eukaryota > Metazoa > Ctenophora > Tentaculata > Lobata > Bolinopsidae > Mnemiopsis > Mnemiopsis leidyi. The sequence continues at coordinate 38,645 of JH153159.1, forward strand.
TTCGAGTAATGGTAAGACTTCGCAATCTATCATAGCGTACCTGCTTTCTCAATTTTGTCCAGGATTCATTGTTTTATCTTTATGTCGTACGAGAATTGAATAAATCTCCACACTGAACTGTTACCGTTTTGACGATGTATCCAACTTCTGCATCTTCAGTTTGATCTACATTCTACATGGCATATTCTCTATGTAATCAAGTATCAACGTTATAAGGCAAACATGAATTTTCAATTCAATAAACCCAGCTATTTTACTTAAAGAACATCTTTTACTTGCTTATTTAGGACTCCCCGTGCAAGTTTAAATACCCTTTCTAACTCCTAACCTCGCCATTTCCCCAGTACATGTGGATACTATCAAGAGGGGTGATTTTCGCCGTATAATGCACGTGGTAACCCCTCAGCTCCCTCTCGGTACACGTGATTACTTCGGCCCGACAACGGAGCACGGTCTCCGTGTGCACGTGCACACTCCGTAATACGTATGATTGCGTGAGTGTGTGTGTTTGTTAAACTTAATGTAGAGCACGAATCACGATGTACACATGCTGAGTGTAGATTAACCAATTAGCAGCAGAGAGAGAGAGAGGGTTAGCGCTGATCTCCCCTATAATTCCTATCGAGATGCATGATGCACAGTACATGAGATCGCGGTCCCCTCCCTGATCGCCGTGTGGGTCTAATTCTCCAGCAATTCGTTTTGGCGCGAACTCTCAAGCTACAGGTGACCGTGGTAATGAGCGAGACGATTACCGAAGGGAGCTTCCAGGGCAACATCTGTCTCGAGAGGAGAGAAATGGTCCGATCTTGCTTGTACGGCTATTTGTCCTTTGTCATTGTGTGCAAATTAAACAGAGCAGCAGCGGCAGGCAGGCAATGTTCCTTTGGTCACACTTCCCTGTTTACTTGTCTTGCTGTGTGCTTGTGTGTGTGTCATATTGTGTGTGTGTGTGTGTGTCGGGCAAATATGTCCGACATAGCTGTTGGTAACTTCATGCAGGATGAGAATTGTATCTCGTGAATATACTGCAGATGACGTTGTTGTGTTATTGTCCAGCTCAGAGTTTACAGTCATCTTGTTCCGGCTTTTGTAACTTTACTATTTTACAGCATGTTCGTCTCAACGTTGGCTCAATTTAATAGTTTCGTTATTTATGACTGATTTGTGACTGCTCGGTGGCCAGGATCTATATGGTTACACTTATACGTGACTGGTTTACGTAGTGAGCATTGGGCAGGTGTGTCTGTTCGGCATCCTCAAAGAAATTTAAGCTGTATTGAGACTGATTTCCTTGTAGGAGAAAGTGGATGTTGTATTTGAGAGTTTTAGGTTCTTGATGCTACGTTTAAACATTTTAATTGATACAATTAAGATACGCAATCATGACGTGTCAGTGCATGTTGGGTCCTGTATTTCACCGTAACATTGCTTTTGTTTTGTTTTCACCCATTTATTTAATTATTTAAACATCAGAGTGTTACTTAACTTTTGCTGTTTCGTCTGATGGTCCTGTCGGAAAGTGACGTTTGGACTTCACGATGGGAGGATTTATTTATTTTCAATGGGCTTTTGTCCATCAAAACCGTTACAGTTGCATGCTTACATGCTAATCATGCTAATAGGGACTCAATAAATCACCTTACAATATTGGGCCGTACATGGGCTGTAGTCCTTTCAGGGGCCAAACATTGCTGAGCACTGTCTTAGAATAGAGAGCATCTAAATAGTGTAGCTATATTCATTTACTCATTTATGATTCTGTATCGCTCTTTTGTTAATTGATGAAATTGTTTTTAACAAATTTCCTAAACAAATTTTAAACCCTAACTTTTTATAGGAAATGTGTTAACAGCGGACTGCCAGAACACCTATCTTCCTCCTCCCTGATCAAAGTATCGGTAGTATATCATTGTATACAGACAGCGCGGTCTCTATAACTTTTGTCCTGACCACACCGGTCAATACACCCTAATGAGCTTTCTATTTCTTAAACTCACCACCCACGGATAGTGTTTTATTGACCAATTTCTAAGTTTCAGTCACAATGATTTTCTTTATCAAGCCACAATAGCCGTGTGACTGTCTTTCTTTTCTTCCATTTATTCTCTTTACGTCTTAATCAAATTATCCTTGTTTTGGAATTCCATTTACGATGCTGCACGTATCTAGTACCTCTATTTTATCGGAGTTGCGAGTATTCAAGGCCCAACCCCTCAATTCTACCGGTGGTGTAAATATCTTTGACTTTTTGACATTCAAAAAATTCGTCTTTTTTGAATTTTCGATGATATAGCATCCTTAAGTTGTAAAGATTCCCCTGGCCATGCTGCAATGACTTAAAGTTTGCACGTCCCTAATTGTCCCTAATCGATTTGAAATTTATACTTTCACACACGTTCCTTTTAACTCCCGGAGCCCTTCCCATGCTTGGGAATGCGGGGATTATTACCTCTAGCCAATTTTCTCTGTAGAGATGCTGTAATGTAGCAGATTATGTTGCTATGCAAAAAGGGATGCTTGACCAGTTTTAATGTATACTTTCTTGCCTTTTTTGCTTGAACGTAACTTATAAACCTTCATCAATTCTTCATGATCCAACAACCACAATCCAATCATTGTGGTCGACATTTTATGTACAACTTCACTAAATCGTTTGTTCTAAATATTGAGGAAATCTCTGTTTTCGAACAGATGTCTTGCCAGATCACCGGGTCAGAACCGATCCATACTTCCACATGTGCTCAATCCGTTGAGTCTGCACATGTTGCTAGGTTGTGAGCTGGTTGGTGTCGAAGTGGCTGTGGTTCGTTACCATTGTACCCAGAGTGTCGAGACTACAGCACCCTGCCCCCAGCACGTGGAACCAAACCGCCATTCTGACTCCCGGACTGTTCACCTCGTGGCGTGGATCTCACCACCACTACCCTGACACATGTTACCATGGAGCTACCATGGCAACCTACCAGGCTGACCCCCACCACTTCTCTTGACACGTTCACAGTTTGTTAAACGAAGTTTCAGCGATGTCCACTTTCTTTCGGGCCAGTGTCCCTGGTCTTCAGTTCCCCGCTTATACCCTCCTGTCATCAGCGATACAATTCTCGGCCGGGGATTTAACAGGAGGTCTATGTGTCAGCTGTATTTCTGGCCGTCCAACACCTCTTCCTCCTCCCTCTTCTTCAAAAAGGAGGGTACCACTTTTTAACACTGGACAGGTTCCTCGGCGTTCCGTTAAGTCCTGCTCTTATTTCCCTGACATTCTTCTACCGTTCGGTCAGGTTTTCTAGCATCAAATTGCGGTTAACAGCTCACTTTTGCCGATGCTGGCTTCTATTCTTCATCGAAGCTACAAGAACTCGAATTGTCGAATTGGCGGACATGATTTTGTTGATTTTTGCCTTATGATGGGGCTTCGCATTTGCGCGCGAATAACTACAAGTTTAGCCCATGGTTACGGACTAAAGATCCGAGCCCGATTTTAAATATCCCCATATAAACTGATAATGGCGGTGTTATTAAGTGCGAGGCGGTCTATCAATCACATGAGAACTCTATTGTAAACCCGGACTTTGTCTACATCTTTCCTCGCCACGTTCTTTGTCTGGCACCACTTTGGACGATCTGGCAATCCGAGTCGAGGAAGGGGCTTCGTTTTGTTCTTCCCTTCAAAACGTCCCGATTGTGCCATCGTGGTATTCCTGCTAACCGGCACGTTCGAGGGTTTCACTGATCTAGTGATCTACTTTCATCGAGATTCTGGACATAAAGGTCTGGTCACCAAGTCACGTGATACGTGCTGGTCATTGTCCTGTCCTGGCCGGACCATTCTGTGTCAGTTTGAATTCAAATTAAGGAGCTCAAGCTGATTAGTGCTGGGTAATTAGCTGCCCCTAATCGTATAATTAGTTACACAGTTGTACAGACAGCACGGCACTCCAACCTCCATGTCATTGTGCGTTTCGGCTCCCTCCCTGCTCGTTACATGAATATTTCAAAAACCTCCCCATTGGGGGCTTCCATCACCACTATCAAGACCATTTGTTCTAAAAGTCGGAACTTCACTCTCGGTCCGAAACGGGAGGTTAGCTCGACTTCCTATTGGTGTGTTGGGCCTCGTCGTGTGGTGATAAAAGGGCCCATAATAGGGTCATTAACTGGAGGCCCCTCTGGGGAGATCGCCTGTGGAGGCATGTAATTAGTCGGCTGTACAATAATGAGTATGATGACTGTGCCTGTATGGGGAGTCCGAGCCGACTGTCGTCATCTGTAGACATAGAGTCAATTTGTTTCGTCGCTCTCTTTTGTCACGTCCTCCTCTTCACGCTTACATTTTGTGGCGTCCACGTGTAATGTTATAGTAGGTTAATTCGACAGCTTGATTTGACAAATCGGTTGATTAAAAGTGGCAGCGATTTGTTGACAGATATAACCTATGTTAGTATGTTGTCCCGATAGGATTTTAATGACATCAGCCGTGATTCTAAAGAATTTTATTAGCAAGGCGACCCGTATGACGTTTTCCTTGTCTGCTAAAATTTCGAACGCGAATCATTCATTTTGTCTGCAAGTCTGCTGCCAAGAAAACCGATTGCCGATATCGATCCTTTTGTTAGCCAGTTATCCGGGTCTTTCAGCGCCATGTGCAGCTTGACCCGCTCTTCTTTTTGTTCGAGCTTTTCGCTCGGCATTCAGCCTCTTAATTCGTCAAAAGCCGGTCATTGGTGAAGTGCTAACCATACCTTTGTTGAGGTGATGGCCTGCCTCTGCTTTACTTATTTACCTATTTCATTTGGGGATGACCTGCCCGTGTATTTTTAATTTGACCAACCGTTAAGACTTACACCATTATCAAGCCTTAGCGTGGAGCGGCGTGCAGCTCGGGTATTCTGATCTTACAACAGTAGCTCGCTCACCCTACCGGTACCTCCCTTAGTGAGATAACCGTCCTCATGAATTGTTGGAGTAGGTAAGTGATCTGTACTCTCTAGATCACACCGGTATTGTACACTAGAATGAACATCCTCGTGTCCAGGGAATATGATCAAACCCCCCTCTCTTCTTCCTCTTCTTGGTCAATATTCCGGCGTACCGGTCCTATTTTGGGTTACTAAACTCAGCAGGTGCTGGCTTGTTGGCATTCTTTCGAAAAGCGACTCAATCTGTAGGATGATGATAAGAATTCCTGTGGATTGCTAAAAATAGATTGCACCGTGATCTCGAGCCATCAGTCTCAACTCTATTCTTGAGTAGGATGACGAGGAAGAGTGAGAGAGGAAAAGAGCACAGTGCTATCAAGTACATCTTCATCATCACATGCTCGTTCAGTAGTTCAGCAACACAGTGTACAAACTCTGCTGTGTGATTTCTTTCTCTATTTTTCTTTACTGCCTTTCTTCACTTGGCTCTTCTTGGACTAAGTCCAACTCCGAAAGTTTCTGGATATGTGTTTACTTTAAACTCAAGTGCCGCTAGAGATTCCTGGTAAAACCACGTGGGATACATCCCAGTCAGATGCGGCCCAGCCAGATGCGGCCCAGCCAGATGAGGCTATAGGGATCCGAAAGCGACAGTTGATTCCCGTACAATTCTCCGAGCCCATGCCACATTGTATTGCATGGCAGTGTATACTGCATAGCCGCTGCCATAAATCGCCGTTATATGCCGTATGTTATCTGGGGTATAAGAGTGAGTGTACATATGAACACAACACACTGTGGTCATACCAGGTGAATGGCGTTGTCACAGTTTGCGGACTTCATGGGACCTTTGTTGCTATACGCTGAGTGCTGCATATTGTGGTTGCGTCGTCACGCACACAGAATCTAACGTTTTTCTCCATTTTAGAGGGATAGTATATTGGTATATTGTATATTGTAATTGTGGTTAAAGTGGGGGGACCTTTGTTTTGGTCCTTTGCTCGACGCTAAAGCTACTATATCCATTGTTTCTTTGGAATTATTTATGTATTTTCGATTGTAATTTACTCGACAAGATTTTTCTCCCTAAAAAGGCAAACTTAAAGTTTGTCTTGATCGGCTGAAACTTGTGCTGGTGGAACAAATTGTAATGTTAGAACTAATAGGAGTTCAAATACTGCACTACCTTGCAGATCTCGTATCACATTCTTCGCTGTAGACTAACTAATCACCTACTATTGTACTAGATACAGTGTTGAGTGTGTGCCAATGTACATTTGTTGTCATTATTATTATATGTTATTATTATATGTTTTTTCTCTTCTCACTCTTCTGGTATTCCGTAGAACACGTAGCCTTACACTCAACACTTGAATTGTCGAATTTGAGTTGGACATTAGTACATTATTCGTATAGGCTTTGAATGTTTTTCTCAAACCATTTGACATTTGTATAGAAATATTGGCCACATTGGCTGTGGTAGCAGTCACTAAACACTGTTTAGTAAACAGCTATCATTGTTTTGTGGACATTTTACTTTCGTATTTACCTCTAGTACTTATATTCTAGAGACTTTGACGACAAAGGTTTCCGAAGAAAGAAATATTTTTCTATTTGACTGATAATACTTATTATGACCGGATGGCCGAAATGGACGGTTTATCTTCTAGAACGGCCTCCTGTCATTCCTGTGACACATGAGCCTCCCAACGCGATTAGAGTTTCACGCTTTTATGAACTTATGCGAGCGAAGAAAGAGAGCCTCGAGTACAAATCGAATGTATTAATTGTATTTTCGCATAAATTTGAGTAAGTAAGCTTATCTCACATTTTCCGTGTTGAATATAGTTTCTAGAAGCTTACGGTCACACATTCGCATGGTAAGCTCACGTATTTCCACTTTTTTCGTTTTGGCTTACGGGTCTTTCTTTGGACCCATTAAAAGTGTTACCTCATCTATATGTTCTCCTTGTCTTGATAGATAGCTAGACATTTTTAACTTGATCAACTTCTTCCAATATTCATGACATCACATGATGTGTGACGTCACATCTCACGTGATACGACGTCACGTCACATCACCAAACCGCTGCACCTCCGCTGAGTGTACGTGAGCATATGGCCGGTTGTAATTACAGCTAATTTGCCTAATTTGCATCCCTTTAGTGGCGGCTATGTTCCGCCTCATTAACGGATCAATAGTAGCTGTATAGTAGCTGTATGTGCACCACCACGCCTCTCATCAGCCACTCTATGTTGTTGTACCGGGGTGATGGATTGTGTGTCCCTGCTTGCAGGTAGTATTTCGATACAAGATTTGTTGTGATCTACACCCACATACAGAAATAGCTCTTAACACTGAACTGCACTACATTTCTGTTGTTTACGAAAAAAAGAACGATGTTTATGAGCGTTCCCCAGCAGGTAGTACGGAATTACCAGCGGTACTTACAGCCCTGCTCCTAAAAGGCAGGCACTAAGTCGGTACGTCTGAGAGACTACCCTGATCTCCCTTCTAATACCAGATTGGGAGATCTGTCTGTCTGGACCTGCTCTCCCTCCCCCTCCTGTCTGGATATAGAGATCACTAGATCAGCTCCTGCAGTAACACCCGTCTCTCCTCTCCCTGATGTAACCCTAGATCTAGATCACTAGTAGAGATCTGATCTAGATACAAGAGATACAGATCACGTCCTGTGATACGACACCTTTCCCAGACCTGGGCGTTCTCCCTGTCGTGCATCGAGGACGTTTCCTAGTTGCTCCTACTCCAGGCCCGCCTGTCTCCCTGTTTAAAGCTCTGGACAGTTTTTTTTTCTGGGCCAGTTTTGTTTAACACCGACAGACGTCCAGACTCCAGTCACAGTTATAAGCTGCCTACCTCTGCTTATTTCTATCTCGGGCTGTTTAACAGCTCCCACCGACGTTTTGACGCCTCACTTTAGGGGATTCCTACCCATACGTGTTCATCTGCAGACAGAGTGAATTTATGAGATTCTGAGAAACAGATTCGAGTCTTGGATTATCATAATTTTCTTAATATCAAGTCGTCGAACCAGCGGAAAGTTAAACTTTCGCTTGGACATATCTTCTTGTGCTTATTTAGGTGTGTCCTATTGCATGATAAGACCTCTTCTCATGGGATATCTAAATCTTGGTGCGAGTATCTGTATATTTCACCAGCGTTTATGGCTTTCTGAAAAAAGTTTCTTGTAACAACTACTTTCCTTCATTATTAACACGTCCCTTCCGATACTCCCGCTGGGAATGGTAACTCCTGGCATGTCGGTATTCCGTTAGGTCAGCCAGCTAGTGGTTCATCAGTCTCCACTCATAACCTTGACTGGAACTTCCCGCTGACAGCTGACGCATCCGGCCTCTGTCTACCAAATTATCGCCGATCAATATGTGATCTGTAAGTTTGTTTCCCGCCCAGGGTCATTGTAATAGGTCTTCGTCTGACGATCTACCGGGTCTGCTAAGAAGATATTTGTCGAGGTTTGGCTGTGGTGGAACGTGAGCTTCACTTGCGAGTTTTGTGATGCTATAAAGATGGTAGGATCACTGTTAAGTTCATCATTATTTTTATTGTTCTTCACCGTGATTTAGAAAATTCGACAAGATTCTGACCTGCTGTCTTTACCCTCTATCCGGTTTCCACTGTCCTACCATTTCTCATATCTTTTTTTCTGAGTATTCTATCCTGTATATTGCTTGATATTATCCATGTTTCCTGATCTACTGCACGTTCCCTGTTCTATCTACCTCCCTGCACTACATTGCCGTCTTGTGACCATCTCTCAACCCTGTACCCTCCACCTGGTAACCTCTTCTCCTTCTTCAGGAATGTAGGGCATCCCACCAGGAATGTTAAACACGCTAGATTCCCTGCTAATAATAATCCGTCTTGTCACCAGCTAGTTGAGCGTTTTGTCACCACTCACCTCGTCTCTTCTTTCCCGGATATGTTGTCCTATATGTGTCCGGAGGACAGTTATCTTTTGCCTTGTGGTTTTGGAACCTCTGCCACCTGTTAACACGTCCGACCAACTCCAAGCTTTGTCATTTCGTGTCAAGTAGTTAAAAGACAAAGCTAATCAGGTCACTTCAGCGCTCTACACTTTAATCGCGATATATATTCCAAGGCCGTGTCTAACAAAGCTCCGTCGTGGTACACAAAGGTATAGAGTCGTATCGGGTTTAAGTTCGATGATAACTGTTCTTGTTTGCGGGTCAAAGGAAGTGAAGCCCGGTTGTAACGGGCCACTACAATTAGTGATAGTTGGGATATGCAAGGGAAGCCTTTCGGCGGTCTGAATATCGTGTGTTTTTCGTTTATAATTAACGTTCAACGTTGAGTAGCTAACTTTCGGCTGATAAAGTTCCTCCCCGTTGTTCTAGCTCTCTCGATCGGCAACTTTAGAACTCGATTGTTCATCTTCACGTGACACCCATGCAGATCAAAGCTGTAAACGACACGCTGAAACGTGTCTTATAGTTCTCAGCGATAATCTCACCTTAACGCATTCCGGGTAGCAGTGAAAAGGCAGGACATTGGACAATCCAGCTGGGCACGATATCCTCAATACCTCCTCCCCTCCTCCGGCTCCCCCATCCTACCCCACTTGTCCTGCAACATGTGTTTTAGGTGCTAATGACATGACTTGTCGATCACAGCGCTGTACAACCGATAACCATTTACTCCCGCTCCTCCTTTCTTTCATTTCTAGTCTCCTCTCTCTCGCCATCTTCACATCTGGACTGCACAAAACACCCTGTTTTACACACAGACTCTGCCGAGCTCCGCTCGTGTCCTTAGCTTCACATTTTACTTACAGCGTTCCCGTGTTCTGAAGTTGCAGATTCTGTTCCTAATTTGTAAACCGCATGTAGAGTGATCGATTATAGGGCGTGATGTGGGTTATTGTAAAGAAGAAGTAGTTAGGGCGGGGTGAAAGCCTTTGTGAGTCGAACCTGATTTTGTGTCGTTGTGATGGACATTATGATAACCTTCGCATTCTCAGTGTTCCTAATTTCTGTTGAATCTGCGTTGAGAGGGACTCGGCAGCTGCTTTGTGACATAATCTCAATTCATCTTCTGACAAATGGTTGAAGCCGATCTTTATAAATTTTTGACAGCTTTTTGTCAGCAAACTCATCCCTATTTGTCAAAGCACCTCAAGATACACACTTTACTTGATCCCAGTCTTCTTGCAAGGTTGCTTTCAACAACACTGATTCCTGATTCGGGGTAGCTTCTAAATTCGCGGCAACAGAAACTGATTTTCGGCGCCAGGTTCGCGGTAATTATGCTCCCCGTTTCGCCCGGTCGTCCTACTCCCCTGTGAGTACCGCCCTGTTTCCGGTTATCTACCGGATTGACTGGTCCAGATTGGTGCAACGTGGTGATGAGGTAGAACACTGACATGGCTTGACTTGTCATCTGACAGCTCCTGCATCTCTTCAAAAAGTGCTGATGTACACTGGTTCTATTTGTTGGGGCACTTTGACGGCTGCAATCGAAAGTAACTTCTGATTTGCCCGGATTAGGCGGGAGAAGTCAGCTTTGCTGTGTTCGGTGGAGCTCTCTGTCTAGAGATAGAACCATAGCACATCGGACAGCAACGAAAAGATCTTTTTTGTCTCGTCAGCCGCGTTTTCTCCTCAATACAAGCTAGTGTCACAAAAATTTGACTTTGTTTGTGAGATCAAATCCGATATTTGAGTTTTGTGACGCCGTAATTTGTCACTTGTCGCTTTCTCTATCAACTGTCTCATTGTGCTTTTATATTTTAGGATGCAGAGGTTTGTGAACCTGCGGCAATTCATTTGAGTTTACGCACATGACATAACTCGCTGGCGGTTCTACACTATAAGTACTATAAGATTTTAATAAAATGCCCTCAATTATGGTTCTGGACAGGCCCGCGCAAATTGCCAGACGGCTACGAAATTAATTGCCTAGTAACTTCACTCCTTTCCCTCCGTTACTTGACTAAAATTTGACTTCTTGTCTCGGAGATCTTCGCGATTTCTGTCGAAAATGTCAGGCTCAACCGCTTGCCGATATCCTTACATGGAAGTGGGCGTCAAAAACTTCCATATAAGGGCATCACGTGCCAACCATCTGGGTCCCTCTAGTCGAAACCACGGCGCAGTTTTCTAGGACTTCCCCCCATATTTGAAAGGTGCTGGTGGTCGATAGTTGAGACAAGGAGAGGGATGAAGTGTGAGATGAAGTGAGGAGAGGTGATGTGGCCAAGTGACAGGTCCCCAGTGTCTTTGTACGGGCTCCCTCTGTTACTGCCAAACCCTCTGACTATATCCCTCCATCCTTTTTTCTCCGGTCGTCTTCGTCACCGCCGCGCCACCTCCACGTTTATTTGGTCCTCCCCCGATCTCTGACAGGGTAACTCTGTAGTTGCTGTTTTGTGGCGGAAGTGACGGAGGAGTATGAAGTTAGGCTCCCACGATAAATCGAGCTTGGGACTGAGATTGTAGATCATGTCTACTGTTTCCTGATACGCGATAGCTTTTCTGAGAAACTTTTGTTGAAGCTTGATGATAACTTTTTATACCAATTTCAGTATCAAGCTATGGACTCTTTCCTCAGTAATTTGCTACAATATAATGGTCATATGTCTCTCCTCTCGTTCATTAGCGAACTGCTCGCAGTTTCAGTGCTATGTGAAATGTATAACATAACTTTTGTACGCTAACGTTAAGCTTTGATCTGCACGAAAGTTCATTGATCTTTGTATTGTAACATCAACTATCGAAGCTCGAGAACATGGCCTAATTTATCCATGTAGCCGAAGTATAATGACCGCACAGAGCTTTAAAGCAACTCCGTACTATCAATTGTGGAGGTGTCAGTTCGCCGGCCTCGCAGTTTGAGATCCACAAAGTTTTAAGTCTTTTGTATCACTCCAACTTTCCCTCACAACGTACAATCACGCCAAGCTTTCAGTGCTCCCTCCCTTCCTCGCTTGGCTATACATCAGATAATACAAGCGTGAGTAGTGCTGTGTGTGTACAATAATTTGATGTACAAGTGTGTACACTACTCACGCCGCCGCAGCAGCCTCCCCACATCTACAGCTCAGCTCTGTTGTAGCGCTGTGTGTAATGAGGCTCGCACCGACTGACCAGCTGATGAGCTGAGGCTAGCCTGCCAGAGACACGATGTCTTTCTGTCACGGTCCTCAACAAAGTCTCACTGGGGTAAATACCTACATTACCTAATTGGATGGTAATGAGGTTCTTTTCCCGCAGTTTAGGTCAACTCTGCTTCGCTTGTTACGCCAGTTAGCCCTCACTCTCTTTTGTCCCTTCTACCTAGTGACTGGTCCCCGGTAACAATCGCCCCCTATAGTACTAGACGTTTCCAATTAGCTGATTAACTAATTGGCTAATTACTTCGTATCCCCCATATTGTCGCCTTAAGGCAGACTCTCCAGCGGGTCATTCACAGCAATCTTGCCTTCCTGACATCCCTTGTCTCTAAAGCTGCAAGATCTGCGTCCTAATTACGTAATTACAAAGTCGTTATGTCGTTTACCAGTTATTACCAGCGATGAACCGCTCAGTTTAACGAGATAACTATGTGTAATAAGCGGTAGAGAAGTAACTTGATAGTGGAGTTGGCTAGCCTGGCTTTGTTTCCCTAGATCGCTCATCAAACATCAGATTTCTTGTTATAAGATTACCGGTCTGTCGTTACAATTACATCAACTCGTTTATTGTTTATATCACGTGGGTGCTATATTTTCACGATATCAAGTTTAGTTTTCATTTTGTAAGTTACCATATGGAGCAAGTTTTTACTTTGGCAGGTGACGCCACTTTAACAGCCGTCAGACGGCCAACACTTCTCATCTTCTCACGGCAGTCAGGCCCATCAGGTTATTTATGTGAGACCGCCTTTTTAACAGATGTTTAAACGGAGTATATATTGCCTCGATTTGGCGTGCAGGGCGGATATTCCCCAAATGCACCGTTATTGATCGTTGTGGGCTTCCACTTTCGACTGCCGTGACCGTGAACTTTTGATCAGTTTCGAGATATCCAAGTTTTAGTTCGAATCATGCAATTTTCTAAAATAATCAATCCTGTTTAGAAAATTTGACTATCAACTATTTAAAACTTATTGAAGTGTCCCACGACACACTATTTTAGTGTTTGTACAGGTATGTCCTGGGACCAAGTCCGGTCCCTTACTTTTGGAGCACGGTCCTTTGATTAAATTTTCTTGATTGAAGACAGAGGATACTCTGTTGACCTGCGCTCCGCTGATTTAGAACGGGAGTTAAGTTATTCTCACAGACGGTGATAGTTCGTTGTGTTGAGTGATGATTGTGTCTGACAGTTTAAATCGGTTAAGTTCAGCTCCAGAGACACACATGAAGGTGTCTCCCATCCTTGGCGATTTAATGTTGACAGTCATATGTCTCTTTAACACACTCGTCCTGTCCCGATGCCTACTTTAATTGACAATAAACCCGCTTCCATTCGTCCTGATGACATACCGAGTTATTAAAATTTAAGTTTAAATTAATTTATTATTACCTTGGTAAATAGTTTGTTTAACTTTCCTTGATATTTCGCCAGGATTCTTGTTATTTGTTATTAACATTATTAAACTTGCCATTAACGTCTCTCAACACCAGATCATTGATAAGAATTTCGTTCAAATCTAGCTATAAAACTGTAGTCCACGACCTGTAGAATCATTTACGTTTAGTTTACTTGTAAACAATTCTTAGTTAAGACCTGATTATTCCTCACTTTTTGATAAATCACAATTTTACTGAATTATAACTTTTTAGCTTATTCACCCCCATTTAACCCAACTCTCTGTTTAGCTCAAAGTAATCGGGGACTTGATCATGTCTGGACTGAGCAGTGTATCTGTAACGGTGGGGACAATGTTGAGGGACCGGTGTGGTAGTACCAGTTCTGCCGAGAGCTCCTCCCTATCCTCGCAACCCAGCAGTCCCCCTGATTGTGGTTCCATGGAAGATCCCAGAAGGTTTGTAGATTGAAGTCTTTACTGAATTTGATATTATCGGTTCCAATGGATGTATATCAGCCTCATGAGATATCAACCTCATGTAAGATCTAATTTTATGACCTTATTTTCAGCTCAAGCTGCTTCGAATTTCTACCAAAGTCCGCCAAGAAAAGGCTGATAATTAATTATAAGGCTGATAATTAAATATAAGTCTGATAATTAATTAATTAATTAAACCCTTTTCACAGGATGAGGCAGTCTAACTCCTCACGGTACAAGACAGAATTGTGTCGCGCTTTCGAAGAGTACGGCACGTGCAAGTACGGTGAGAAGTGTCAGTTTGCGCACGGCATGGCCGAACTGCGCTCGCTCTGCCGACACCCCAAGTACAAGACGGAACTTTGCCGGACTTTCCACACAGAGGGATTCTGTCCGTACGGCAAACGATGTCACTTCGTTCACACGCCCAAAGAGGAGCTGGTCAGCAGTCCAACCGAGCTGAAACTCTCGCCCCTCGACCCCTACGTCCAGGGCACCGAGTCGGTGTTCCTGGACAACTTCTCCCCCATGTCCCACCTCCCCTCGCCTCCTGCCCCCAGGATCGAGTACTTCGACCCCCTGAAACGGTCCAACCAGCTGATGTTCCAGCAGCAAGACTTCCTGGCAGCCCAGCTACCCTACCGGGATTTGCTGCCTGCGCAGGACCTCAAGCGGTGGTCCAGCCAACAGGCCACGCCCAACTACAACAGAAGGACCGCCCCTCAACTCCCTCCCTCGATGAACGACTGGCAAACAGCTCAGGCATTGAGAAATGTGCTGAACCTCACGAAAAACAGCAGGCTCCCAGTTTTTAGTGGACTCGGCACCGCTTAATTGTGCATGCGCGACGCGCGCGCCGCACCACCGCCTCTCTCGACACGTGCGCCCCTTCTGTGTTGTCATGACAACGCGGTATGGTTGGTGTTTATTCTTCGGTTTTAAAGGTAATTCCTCTAATTTATTCATGGATCATAAATACCTCTGTAAGGTAATTTGGATTTTGTTTTGTTTTGATTGCATTACTCTTATATATGGTTTTTCAAACAGACAATTAATTTAATTTAATTTAAATCTCTTTTATCCTCGAGACTGCGGTGCTGACTTTTGTGCGAGTAGTTCTTGTATTTCCAGCAATTTAACTCGCCTCAAGCCCCCTCATTTAGTCTGCAGAGCTCCTTTAATACCCAATTCAGATTTTCTCGACGTGAATTTGAGAATGAAAGTTATTCCCCTTTTTGCCCTTTCTCATATCTTGGACCCCAAACTTGAATCTCTCGTCTCAAATGTCAGTGCTTTGCGTCTCGATTGGGATATAATGTAAATACGATCGGTATAATGTTTTTGTAAATTATTAAATCTTACAGCAACTTTCCATGCTCCTTGTTTTTATGCTAAGTTATTCCGCATTGCATGTGGATGAGTGGATTTCGGTGTGCGTCTTGGAGGGATTATCGCTGATCCCCGTACTGTTCCCATGGCGACCTACCCCCTAGTTCGTGTGCCAAGATCTGCAAGCCACACGTGCAAGATATCTCAAAATTTGTATATTGTGCCAACCCTCCAACATTTATTTTTAACATATAATCACAAATACTCACCCCTAACCCCTCCTTCTATAGCAAGCAATGTTTTAGAGATTGTTGCATTTTGTAGAGTGTGTAATTGTTACGTTCTGTATACAATGGGACATGTGTTCTTGTATGATCGTTTCCGACAATTTGTATATATTCTTAGATTTTTTGGGTAGATAATAGCTATGTTATATCGTATGCAACTAGAGTGTGGCGAATTCTTGCGACGATTTTTTACGATCTCTTTACGATTAAAAAAGTTCATTTCCTGAGTAATTACTCCTGCTAACTCCCTATAAGTTAATGAATAATGCGAATAATAATGAATATGTGCATGTGGAAATATTTATCAAGTTTTTTGGTATGTTACAATTGTCCCGAATAAATAGCTTAATTATATAACTATAGCAAGTGCATTATATCTCAAAGATATTGGTTTGTTCTTATCATTTTGTATTTGTATTTCGCCGCAAGTTCCCTGTTACTGAGTTACCAAAAGTGACAGAGGTCAGGCGAATTTGCGGCAAAGGATAAAGAATAGGTTATTATAAATATGATGGCATGCCAAGTTTTATACCAATATTACTAGCTTTGTTATTAATATCATTATTATTATTATCATTACTGTTATTGTAATTTTTTCAAGGGCAGAACAAATTTTGTTTTTCGAAGTGTGGGCAGAGAAGCGTAGTTTTTCTTTCTTAACTTATTGTTTGTCTCTTATCTAAGCATAAAACCTGGTATAGCACAGCAGACGTTTGTAGTAGCATTTGGTAGTAAAAGTACGTAGTTCCCTTGTGTAGAAGTATAGTAGACGCAGATTGGCCTCTGTGTGTGTGATGTGGTATTATGAAAAATTAATTTGTCAATAGAAATTAATCAAGTAATTCGTCGATTGATGAACTGATAATTCTTTGGCTTGTGTTATGTAATTATGCTCTGAAATAAGCTCTCGATGATTTTAATATCAATGTACATAATATGCTTAATGCTTATATTTAAATTATTAGATATCTCAATAATATAGAAAACATTCATGTTGGGGACTGTTGCCATGGCAACGGGCCCCGTGGTTCAGTGTTTGTTTTTCACTTTTTATAGTTCATCATATAGTCAACACTTTGGATATTTTAAGATAAGACGTGTTTGGATTGATTTGTAAGTGCATACTACATCCTAAAGAAATGTGGTACAGTTGGATTTGTTCATGGGGCCTTGGTTGCATTAATTCATCTGTTTTTTCTCCAAGGAGAAAATTCTGTACTGCTTTCACATTCGCGAAAAATCTTGCTCTAAGCATAAGACTAACCATGGCACATTTCTAAAAATAGCTCAATGTTTACAATGTAGCACTTGGCTTGCCCAATGAGATATCCGGATGGTGTTCACGTGACCGACTTAGTATCACGTGAACACGCCAGGGTATTTCCTGATCAGAGCTAGTAGGACTAAACGGGATGCTTGGCAACCCACGTGTTCTTTCGTTCTGCAATCTCATTGGCTGCCAAGAAATCACGTGACAGGGCGGTCCGTCCTAGTTGGTTACCTTGGTAACCCACGTGGGACAAGCTCACTATAAATTGATCAGGAAGATTATTGGAGTGCACACAAACCTGGGCATTGTATACATGGTGCTTCCTAGTGCGCACTTAACACACAGGCCACAACCAAGGTCACGTGACAATTCGAACTGTACCACGGTCAGCTTAGCGATTCATTTATCCTAAAAGCAGGGCAGGTTTTTAAGGTTTGTGTTTTATACTGGAGCAATGTGAGATCTCAGTTGCAGTCTGTTTAGAAGTGTAGATCGATAAGCGGGGCAGATTTTTCCTGAGTGGTATTTTCAGTGTGAAGTGTGATCAATCTTGATTTAGTACTCTTCTCAAGATTATGATTCCGGGAGAGGTGCCCTGTGTATTGGTCTGCCGAACTTTAAGTGGCAGTGAAATTTCTGGGCTCATGATTTTCTTTTTCTACTCAGTTTTGCGGGGCAGAACTCTTGAGACTTATAGGTGTTTTTTAAGATAAATAATTTCGATGCTCCCAATGCACGCCATTACAATTAAATGAATAGAAGTCATGACGAAGTTTAGTTTGACTTGAAGATAACTTTTTCGCTGAAAATGTTTTAGCGAAGCTATACTTCCCGTCCAGCACTTCGACACGACTGAAAAATATTAGCTAGAATATTTTTAAGTTGGACCATATTGGAATGATTCCTGACGACCGGACCAATGAATACCATGATGACCTACCGTTATATAACCGGGAGAATCTTGACGCAGTGAGGATGTTTTGTAGGCTTTGTAAGATGTGTAGACTTTTTAAGAGCAGATTGTTTAGGCTTTGTAAGCAGGTTGTGTCGACTTCTTGACTATCAAGTTAGTCCCGTAATACCCGCCACCACAATCAAGTTTTTAACAAAAATTCCTTTTAGTTTTTACAAGTACAGAATCCAGTCTAGAAATATGGCTCTTACGTTGACACTTCATTTTTCTGCAGTTGTCAGTATTTATGTCAACATGGAATTTTACCGCTGGAATAAAATGGAGCAAATTACTATAATTGCTCGAAAACTTCGGAATTTTCTGAATCCCGGCCCAAGCTCTCTAAATTCTAAATCGGTCACATACGCAATAGCACGATTCAATTCTTAACTTAACCGTACGAACGAAAACTCTTATTATCGATTGTGGTGGGGGTATATCAACCAAAGCAAAGCTCTAGAAGTCTAGATATGTTTAATGGTAGTGTGTCTGTGTACTTCCAGTCATCTCAGCCCAGTCTACCGCTTTCAATTTTCAAACCCGTACTTTACCGCTAAAATAATCATCCGTAATAATTTTACGTAGCGTTCAGCTGCTATTCAGTAGAAAGTGTGTAACAGCAAATAATTTCTCTCGGAGTCTCTCCGAGCCAATGTCATTGAAATGGTCCGCAATTCAATGCTGTCCATATTGACGATTATTCCTTAATGAACTGCTTCCATAAGATGCCAGTTAATCGATAAATAGGGTTGACATAATTGCCTGCATCTATTTAAGAAACTATTAAAAACCGTCTAGGGATGCACATACGTTTTATTGTGCACCTGACATCAATTCATTCAACCTCGATTGTCGATACGCGGTGGACTGGCTGAGAGTTAAATATGTTGCAACTTAGAAGATGAACTTAGTTGGGTATTTAAAGAAATTTACACCCTGGGAAATAGGCTCTCGCAAAAGTAGATTACTTGGTCTATAAATAGAAACGTGTTACATTTGTGATTAAGTTAAAGAGTATTTTAATATTTGATGTTTAAAGTACGAGTTTTATTTGTTCTATTTCAAGCTTGAAATATCTACATGCATAGTTAACAAATTCGAACTAATTCAATCAACGGTTCTGATAAAAACAAAATCTGAATACTGTTTATATAATAGGGATGAATACTCATAAAAATCATTTAAAATACCATGAAATTAAATGTACACTCTAAAATTTTACGAATAGATAAACACGTAAACAAATTATCGAATTGTGAACTTTTTAGGAGTGTAGGTACGATAGCAAAAAAATCAATGCAACTAATCAGGTATGAGATGAATCATAAATCCCTGATAAAGTATAAAGGAGCCATGGGCAAAAGAACAGTTTTCTCAACATGTAATACAAAAACCTCTAAAATAGCGTACTCAAATCTCATAATGATAAGTCTGCACCAAATCAAATTGCGGATAAAATTAAAAATAATAAAAGTTTTCTAGAAATGATTGAGGAATTTCCAGAAACGCAAATAAAGTCACAAGTGAGAGGTTTATAAATGTCTCCACTCTCCATTGTAACACAGGGACCTGCTGATGTAGCTAGTCCGCACAATGTCACGTGATTATTTTCTCCGGTTCTGGAGGACAACTTTAGAGCAGTTCCTGCCTGGAGCCCCTAACACGCCTCCCCCTGTTACAGTTACCATGTCAGGGGAACAAAAATGAAATAATTCAGTGAAACTGAATCGAATACTTTTCCAAGGTATTAGGTAATTTATTCAGGCATGGGATTTGGCAGGAACAGCAGGGAACGATAAACTGTAAATATAAGAAACCTGGATGAGTGGATGCGCCACATAAGTAGAGACCGTTAACTGGAGTCGTGTAAGCTGGTGTGAGGTAGGTGGGTCTTTGTGTAAATAACTGGTCAAGTCCCATCGAGCCCTGGTATATGTTCCCTGAACGGTGAATAGTCTTCAATTTGATTTATTTGTACTGCGTCGGTTATCAAACGTGCAATCAAACGATTGTATACTGATAAATCAAGCCTTTTAAATAAGAGTTCGATACGCTCGTGGTGTAACGAAACAATCCACACCAACTTTAAAACTTTTGAGAGCTGAGCTATAACTTACTGAACACAAATGAGAATCTCTCAAGACTCACCTCCGGTCAGACCAAATATTCTCTCCAAATCTGGCGGTGCCAAAGCGTCGTAACCAACTACGCTTTCAGAGAAACCAGGGGCATACTCGTCAACTTGAGAAAACACTAAGGGATAAAGTAGAGGTCAATTAGGACAGGTAACGAATCCATTGTCCAAACAAATAGTGCTTCTAATTCGATGGTTTAAGTACATCAACAGTCAACATGTGATAAAGCATTACTAACCTCAAACCTGGTTGTGGATATTCCTGAAAGTCAGACGGAAATAATCTCGTCAAGACTTACCCTTCTTCACAAAGTTGTCCTTTCTCTCTTCAGTCCATTCGCCGTCAGCAGGAGAAAATGGAACGTACTGAATAAAGAAACTTGCGACGTGGTGTCCCTCAGGGGCTAAAGTTGGGTCCACAGACGAAGGAATCGTCATTTCAAGAATCGGTCTGGCGGTTCAAGGGTTTTTTATCAAAAAAGGATAAACGTAGCACGCAGTTCTAGGTTCTATTTGGACTTTGTGGTTACGATAAGCGTACAGAACAGTGTCAGGTAAATTACGCAGCCTAAAAAGTTCAAAATCATGGAAATAACTGAGGAAACGCCATTTTTCTAACCTGTCGCTGGCAAATCCTTGACAAGCGTCAGCAAAAGCCTTGTCTACCATGCTGGTACTTTCTGAGTTGAGATGGATGGTACCTTGATGTTGTGGTCCTGCTGTTTCGCCGGGTCCGTTAGCATGCCCTCTGAATGTAGGAATCCTGTCCATAGCAACTGAAAATAGCTTTAACAACTTACTAAATACAATACTGAAATTAAGGTTAACATGGTTTTAAGGAGATCATCAATGATCGAAGGCCATTATGAAGGTTCAGTAACTTTTTCCTGTTTGGAAAAACAGCATCTTTTTATCCGAGGTAGCTCGGTGTTACTTACCATTAAGTTTAAAGACAGGGGATGTATAGTCGATAGTTTTAATGTGTGTCTGGTACTCTTGAGGAAGAATACTTGTGTCCAGAATATCTTGGAACGTGACCTGAAGATGTAAAAAATCAAGTTAGCTTACTAGCATATTGAGTATTCGGGTATTCCCGTTGACAATGACACTTTGACAATCTGCCAATTTCGAGTGTGTCAAAGCTGAAAGCGTGTATCTAGTAATTAGAGGATGACCTAAAGGGCTGAAGAATAAGACATCAACATTCTGTAATTCAAGAAGAGAAAACATATAAGAGATAAGAGATAAAAATCAGCAGGGACGAAAATATATGTATGACCCGCTGTTCGAAACCACTTGAAACCGAAACCATGGGTCTTGGCCCTACCTTTGGTGTGGCGTTGGAAAGTACGATGTTGCTCTCAATGACAGTGCCGTCATGTAAAGTTACACCACAAACTTTGTTATCTTTAACGTTTATCTGATCAACACCCTTAAAATAAACAGATTTCAATTATACGCTGGCACGCAGGTTACACTGGCAGCATGTTATTGTTAACACATGAGAAACGAGCAATTGCTAATTTTATTAACACATTTCATTCCAATCAAAGTGTGCTTTGTGGGAAAGGACGCGTTTATATTTCTCGATTTATTTATTCATTAACCTAGCTAATTAACCTTGTTAAGTAATAGCAGTGTACACTTTGGAGATCGACTGTGTGGCAAATTGAAAAGGGACACGACGCGCATTGCGCGCCGCCCGAATTGTTGCGGAAAATATGAACTGAGATCTTTTTAACATAGTTATGTTTGCGCGCCTTCCAAAACCGCAAGTCTTTTAAGGGACCGATCCAACGAAGTCCTTATATCACTGCAACAAGACGTTTATTTCCGTTGCAGATTCAATTACTCAAATTACCACACTCTCGAAAACTAAATACACTCACAGCATCTGTCTTGATGGTAGCTCCAGCAGCTAGAGCGGACCTAGCAATGGCATTGGAGACACTGCCCATACCTCCCTCGACATAGCCCCACGCGCCCTCTCGTTCTCCGATACCGCCCATCACGTGATGAAGAAGCACGTAGGAACTGCCCGGAGTTGATGGTCCGTGCCATGAACCTGGATAGAGGAGCTGTCTGGGGTTAGGTTTACTTTGGGAGATTAATGGAGTGTCGAGCAATGTCAGTGCAGTGAATAGTGATGATCACTGATTACAAACTTGAAACTAGAGAACTAGGACATGTTCTAGGATAAACAAACAGCCAGTATAAACCCACATCAACAAACAGCCAGTATAAACCCACATCAACGTACCAATAACGGAGTCAGTAGCAAGGGTTGCCCTTAGTGGTTCACTCTCGAACCATCTATCTAGGATCTTAGTGGCTGGGGAGGTCAGTAAGTCTATAAACTCGTGTAAATCCGGCAGTAATCCTCGAGCTGGGGGAGTAAGATAAACATCATGATAATTGTTGCATATTTAGGTATTTATGTACAAACTAAACAGCCTACTCAGTATGTGGGAAATTCAATTAATCACACATAGATATGTTAGAAAGTTAACCCCAAATTCCTGAACATTTTAAGGATATTTCCGGTTAAGTTGTTTGTTAACACTTACCGGACAACATTCTCAGATAGCTAAGTTTCGATTCTCCAGGAGGAATGACATCCAACAACTTCTCCATGTGTCGAGCTGCAGATAACATATCTTATTTGACGGGAAACATTATACCGAGTGGTTGTCAGATTGTCAGTCATGTTATCTCTTTAACTTTAAGTGTATGAAAAAAACTTATCATATTACCTGCTGAAATTTAAAACCAAACATACTCAAGTTAGAAGAAAATGAGTCTACTCACCATATTTGGAGAGCCATTCTTCGTACGGCTGGAAATTCTGCAGGAAATATTAGTTAAAAGGATGGAGTTTAAAAAAGGTAAGATGGTAAGTGTGAAAATGATAGTGTGATCGACTTCAATAGCGTGATCATCTGAACTCTGAACAAATATCTGCAATTGCGATGTATCATTTCTGAAGCTTTATATCACAAGTATGAAAGTATGTACACACACACAAAGACAGTTTTTGATGTTGCTCCTCTACCCCCGTACCCTCAAGTTGGAAGCTGAGGTTTATAACGTTTACATTTCATTTAGGAAGAGTGCTCGCGAGCTGGCACAAGGATATTTCAAGATTTCAACTTTAGACATCAAACCAGGAAGAAGATTCTAAGTTTCGAGCAATATGACGTTGTTTGTAAATGGATTTATGAAATATGAACCGCCACATGAATTTGTTGAACGTATTCTCATCTTTAAATTTCAACGAAACAAAATATTCAGACAAATTTTTCGGACTTATGACACACAGAGGCAAATAAAGAGAGAACTATTCCTCCAATGTGACACTTTAGTTATGTTGTTATAGAAGAAAAATATCCACTTTGATTTGAGAAACAATACAAATAGTAAATTGTAAAATTCTAGCAAACAATACAGCAGAAAAATTGATTTCATTGATCAAAATAAATTATCTAAAACTGAAATTTGAATGAAAAGACGTCAGAACTCAGAATTCTTTGGGAATAGTCGAAAATTGTTTCTATCACGTGACTGCCTTTCTCCAAATTGACTAGTCGCATCTGGCTTCTAATCGGTCAATCGCTGCCACATGATGATAAAATTTTCTACTCCTTCCCAAAAATTCTAACGTCCAATAAAGCATCTTATCATGACTATGATATAAAATCAGATTTAAATTAGCAAAATACCATCGCTTAAATTTAACTTCGAAAGCACTTCGCTCATCGAGGACTGAAACGATCGTAAGGACTACACCCAATGCAGCTTAAAACAACCTTGATAAAACGTGGACGGTTTGTACTCCATATCCCAAGGAAGTCGGATCATGTTGTCCAGGATTTGATATCTTTCAAGTTAGAATCATTCAACAAATTTGTCACACGCAGTTAGAGTCTAATTCAAATAAAAAGAACATCTCAGTTTTCGTTCTCAATCTCTTAGCGACTGATTATCCCAATCTTATCGCCCAATCTAATCCTGGAAAAATAAACTGGGCTAAACCGTAAAGTATGTTTCAACAACTCATTCCTCACACATTAGACCGTGTCTCATAACTCACACATTAGACCGTGTCTCATTCCTCACACATTAGACCGTGTCTCAATCCTCACACATTAGACCGTATCTCATTCCTCACACATTAGACCGTGTCTCATTCCTCACACATTAGACCGTGTCTCATTCCTCACACATTAGACCG
>JH153159.1:62828-79462 GCA_000226015.1 Mnemiopsis leidyi
TCACACATTAGACCGTGTCTTATTCCTCACACATTAGACCGTGTCTCATTCCTCACACATTAGACCGTGTCTCATTCCTCACACATTAGACCGTGTCTCATTAAGCAGCTCCTCGCTAACACGATTGTCGCTGTTCTCTATTATAGTGCTGTGTCCCCAAATGTCTTTAACTCTGAGAACAAAACTTAGTAAAACGTTATACCAAAACACCCAGAATCCCTTGAACTTTAACCCATAAACAACGCACTGCACCGCGGGCGTCAAAAAGCTGATAATGTTTGCCGTTTCTCCGTTAATCTTACTGTCTATACCCAATATCTTGCAGCAGGTGTGAATGACTCCTGAAATATGCAGGCTAAAGAAGACCAAAGCTAGGAGGAGAGTAACAGAAGCAGCTTTAACTCTCGCTCCAAAAGTTCTTACTTTGATCAAGCTAGGCTCGTCAAACACATGCCGGCGACGTCTGAAGGTCGAGCTTACCCACTGGATCGTCAGTCTCTCCACTGAGCTCAATCTTCTTCCCTCGTCCTTCAACAGTCGGTAGATAGACATACCGTTAGCGATAACTATGACGAGCATAGCGCCCACCACCTCCAACAATATTGTCGTGATCCTCCACGCGCGCCGCACTGCAGGATCCGGGAATGTCAGTTCCCACAACTCACGAGCTACACACTTGCCTGCAGTTCCCTTGAAATGTCTGAGTGCTATAGGAAACATGGACTGCACTGCAAAGAACAGACACGCTACCAACATGATCTTGTTAACGGGAACTATGACCCTGACCCCCGGACTCTTGATGCGCGCTAACAGACGCAGCCTTACAACAGATATCATGCAGATGAGGAAGAAGGAAAGTCTGATGAGCATGTCCCCGGAGAACTCCAGCAGCTCACACAAAACGTGGTTGGAGGGTCTGAACAGTTGAAACCCGCTGAGGCTATCCATGGTGAAGGGGAGGAGGAAGACTGATATCAACATGTCCGTCACAACTATCCAGATGTGGAGTGTCTTCATGGACTTGTTGATGGAGAGTCGACCCAGAGTGAAGTATATCAGGACGAGGAGGTTGGCGGGGAGTCCTATAAAGACTGTGATACTGGAGCATAGCATGAACAGTTGCATTTTTATCTTACCTGGAGGTGTACAGTGTTTATATGTTAAATTACATGCAACTGTAAATTTAGAAACGCTTGTGGTTTTTTGAGATAAAAACTAGAAACCCAAGTAGAGAAAAACGCTCGCACAATGATTTTGGGCACCATGTCACCCTGTAAGATATTGAGAGATCAAATTAATTAAAATAAAGATTGCAAGTCGATACGAAAAAAAAGTTGGATATCAGATATTCGACAAAAAGTAAGACATGTCACATGACAAAAACTGACAATAAAAAAGCAAAACCACACTTATATAAGAGGGAGACAAAAGGTTGACTGTTATGCGCGAAAACTAATGAAGAAACAATTACAAGACTCATTGACTATCGGCTTATGAAAAAGGACGTTTCTCATTACGTTTCTTCTCTTAATTCCTGTACATTGTACAATGACACAAGTATCAAGCCGATATTCTGCTACGCTGAAAGTACACGTGATATTGTCCAAGTGCATGTGTTAATGAATCAGTTCTGGTGAGTATAGATAAGACGACCAGCTGGGTTAATAACAAAAAGAGAGCATTGTTCGCATATCTGACTGTTCTGAAAGGAAAAATCCTGATCTATTTAAACGTTCGCAACAGTCTTCTAACGGACGTCCTAACAGAGCTTCTGGGGGCACCAACATCTGAAGGGCGTCTGTATAGCACGCAAGCAGTCCTGCCTATTTATTTCAAACCGGTCTGATTGAAACTACCACGTCATGTCGAGCTGATGCTAAAAGAATGTCGAGCTGATGCTAAAAGAAAGAAATGGCAAATGAAGATTTCAGCAAGAATAAGACATTTAGAGTTACAGTTGTCAAAGATAATCGATCGTGTATTCTATCCGGCGCATCATTAGTCAGGAAGAGATAAATCGTTACCGAATTACTCGTATATATCGGCTTCTCCGAGTAACCAATACCTGAGACACAGGTCCGTCGCAGAAGTCACAGAAGGCTTAGCTCTGACTTGACTAGAACGTTAGACTACGTCACGTGACGTTTAGTAAGGGAGTACGTGACTTAAAGAGTTTAAGTGAGGGTGTACGTGAATCACTGCCCTCAGTAAAAGGGAGCTGTAAAGGCGGTTTTTAGAACGAGGTATGAAATGAGCGATTAAGTATTTAAGTTGACCAGCTTGACAGACGAATTTGTTAACCTTCTGAAAGAGGGACGACATTTTGAGACTTGGTCCTATGGTATCAAAACTCTGCTCTATTTTTCAATCCTGAATAGTGAAAATACTTCAAAGGCGTAAGTATAAGTCTTAATTCATGAGTCAGAAAACTCTTTAAATATCAGATTATCATGAAGATTGTCATGTATATAAGCTTGCTGATTTACGATTGTAATGAATGCTAAATTTCAAATTAAAAATAACAAATAGAGATTATAAAACGTAGTGCACTGTTATCTGACGGGAAGAACGAAAGTTAGGATGTTGGACAAACAGAGAAGAAATAAAGCAGTGTTCAATGTTTAACTACCTTTCGAAACAGCGTGCTTAAACGTTTTTCAGTTATTTGCGCCAATGACTTTATTTTCTAGGAGTTTTCTCAAACAAAGGGCATCTGCGACTACTATAGTACTATTAACCTATCATTAAGGATAACGTTATGCATTTGTTTAGGTTTTTTGGGATTTAGAGTCATTGTCCAGGACATTCCAAACTATTGTCTTTTCTTCTGCTACTGTCTTCTCTGGCAATATAACCAACACACTGCACAGTGTCAATAAAACAATCTTGAATGTCTTAACAATAAGAATAAAGAACTTGATCGCATTGATCTATTTCAGTATTTCGAGAAAAGAATTAGTAAAGGTAAATAGTAGATAATTAATAGATAATGAACAGTGATAATATATAATAGTAAAAGTTTAAAGTAAGTTAAAGTAGTAAATAGTAATTAATAAATAGTAATGATTAATAACATTATACTTTGAAAGCCGATCTTGAAGGAAACACAAAAGAAACGAATATCTTAATTGTTGAACTTGAACAGGCACAGAATATGCGTGATGCAGTCATCAGATAGGATGAAATCACACAAATAGAGCTCGCTACGGCACTTTCTACTTTACCATTGAAATCGATTATGTAACTAAGTAACTACTTAGTGGAACAAGGTATAGTAGATTTAACTTTCAGGTACGTCAGCTCCGAGTCCAGCATAGTGATGACAAATGTCATGGAGGTTGCTATAGTATCATGTGAGGATGTATAATCATGTAATTATGTAATGATATGCAAATAATCATGAGCACTGAGTTGCAGTTGTGTCCTGGTGACGGCGGAGATAATCGTTTTGTCCCTACACCTATCCGCCCAGGAAAATTATATATTTACCCTATATATATATTATATATTTATATATTTACCCTGTTGCTTTCCTGTAAAATTCTATGATGTTGAACTTTGTGTATGGTAAGTTCAGGTTACGATGGGAAGTTTAGAATTTGTTTTTTTGATTGATGTAGCTTAGGTCCATCAATCTGTCCTAAGAAAATATCACTGTGATTTAAAAAGTTGTACGTAAATTTGAAATTATCATATAATCATAGAGTCCTAGAAATAATTGACAAATAGTGCGATAACGAAGCTACTACTGAAAGAGCAACTTGATAACTTCAAATACGACTTATTCATAAAGATATTATAATAAAAATAGTATCCAGAGGCGTCAGACGGGCGCTTTAATTAAGCAAGTAGATAACTAAGACAAAATTTCAGCAACCTATCCCCCATCGTAACCTTTGTAGTAAGATAAGATGGTAATTATCTACAGAGTGAGAGGTCATAGTGGTAATATTCTACAATCTTTGGGGGAGCTGACAAATGCGGAACATTTTCAGGAATCAGAGAGAGAATTAATGAGCTGAAGCTAAAGATCTGAGAGAATCTCTAAATCAGCCACACCAGAGCAATCTGGAATTCTTCGGCACGTTCTACTGGCTCGGGAATGATGGGTATATTTATACACGTGACAACGGGAATAAAACCAGATGATATAGGTTACAGGTTGCACCGTCCCAGTGAAAGTTGTTAAAATGGAGCTCCATGTTTTCAGAAGGTATTCAAACTTACTAACTAGGCTCTCAGAAAGCTGAGATTTAGTACTGCACAAGAATCACGAACAACGATGAGATCTCTTCCTTGAGAGTGATGTGTTTATGAGTTTGTAAGTTTGTAGGTTTGTTTGTTTGTAGGTATGAGGGGTCAGGAATCCGTAAAAAAGTGACCACCAAAATGAGATTAACCCGGTCAGATAGCCCTGAGAGCACAAAAACCTCCAGGTGACGCAACTGTTGTTATTTAACCAAGTATCTACCGACCTATCATTCGAGCAGACGTGAGGGACTCAACTCCGGAAATTAAGGTAGCCAACTCAGCGACTCTGTAAACCAGTTATGTAGTGTCATCATGTAGGAATGTAAAGAAGTCCAGGTATTTGCACTGGTCGCGCCAACATGGCTTCCAGTGTGAAGTGTGCTGTTGAGTGTTGACTTCGTTAATTGGTTACATTCGTTACTTGATTACTTGGTTACATTCGCCTTACTTACTTGTTATTTTTTCTTGGGTTAAGAAGAAAATCTGCGATACGCCCAGAAGAACTTATCTTAAACGTCTCATACGATTTTCCTTCCTACTATACTAATGATTGATATTGTGCTAAATCTCTATACTAACCACTTCTTTGCTTATGATGAACCTGCACTAAAATATTTCTGTAGTGTTTTCTGTATTCAAGTTAGCGAAGGCGCCTTTACGACCACAAACGATAACTAGAAAAAATAAAGAGCAAAGACTTGAAGACATTCCTTTGATATAATCGAAAGAATTGTTTAACTTCCAAAAATTTAATTCAAATTTAAAACAACAAAATCGAAATCTGCTGTAGTCCAACAAAGCTCTCACACAATAAGAATTGAGATAATCACTCTAACCTAATTACATAAACGCAAGGTTTGCCCAGGTACTTTTGACAATCACACTAAACACAACACAAGAAATTTCATCAAAGTTAACCCGGTCTGCTCGGCAGTTAAGAGGACTGAGTTATGGGGAGACACGCCAGGGTTTGCCAGACCGATATTGAGCTATTGGCGGAATGCGAGAAAAACCTAAAATAGGTTTTTCCTTTCAACAAGTCGATCGTTTATAACACGATTTCCGGTTTAGAATTTCCCCCAGAATAATCATTAAGTACTATGTACGTGAAAGTTTCTGAAGGTAGGTAAAAACCGAAACGAAACATATTAAGGATATTCAGCAAAAATAATAATACTCAGCTTTGACAAACGTTGACAGTTTAATTTACGTTGGAAGCGATAAAGTATCTAAGCTAACCATGTTAGGGGTAATCAACTAAAAGTTACTTCACGCAATATAGAAAAATGGATTATAAAGCTTGTAGTAGGAACAGTTGATGATAGGTTATCAATTGAAGAGCTGAGAAGGGTGTCGGACACGATAATTGGAAAGTTTGTTCTCACTGAGAAGTAAGACACTGCGTGCTCTAGGTGCTGATCTAGTAGTACCCAATCTTGTTTGTGGGACAATGGGGACGTCATTGTATTCTCAATTTAGGAATGTGGCCCGTAAGCTACGTCATAAGACGTCATAATATGACGTCACACCATAACCGCGACTAAGCCTAGTGATCTGTATACGGAAAATGATTCAGATTTATAGGTTACTTAGCAACCAGTATTACCAAATAAGGGGTGATGGCCTTAAAACTGAATAAACTTACTGAATTTATAAACTTGATGAATAAACCACAACCGGCAACGAGTCTGAATAATTCAGAATGAGTGATGTGTAACGGCTGAGATTATAAGAGTACAATAAGTTTCAACCATGTTCAGAAGTTTACAATTATGTTCTAGCTTGCTGGATAACTAGCAGTCTCCTGTTGTAAAAATGGCCAGAGACGATGTTTTGGGGTACGTGAGACACTATCAGAGCCTCTAGGGCTGTATCAGTCCAAGTATACAGTCCAAGAAATACAGTGTAATCAGACAAACTGGGACCTATAAAAATATAAAATGAGTTATTTAAATATACCCTGCTCTAACAATAACACGACACGTGCTGTAATACCCTCTCCAGACTACAGGCATGACAACATTTACCTTTCTCGGCGGCCGCATAGGCGTACTTTGGTATTTTGTGTACGTGCTTTTTTGTCATGCTCAAAGGTCTGTAGTAGCACCTGGAGCAACAATCTTTGTATTTTCTTTCTTCGGTATTTATTGAATTCTTTCTTTTTTAATAGGAAGCTTTAATGTGCAAACAGTAGAAGAAGAAAAGTATGCACCAGAAATGCCAACTTAAGTTTTATACAGTTGGTCTATTGAAAAATACGTCCAGATATCGCAATTAGCATTGTATGCAAACAAAAACAAGCAACACAGAGCTTGTAATAAAGAAATGTCTAGATAAGAAATGGTAGTGAAAACCAAGGAGCG
Source organism: Mnemiopsis leidyi (assembly GCA_000226015.1). Lineage (NCBI taxonomy): Eukaryota > Metazoa > Ctenophora > Tentaculata > Lobata > Bolinopsidae > Mnemiopsis > Mnemiopsis leidyi. The sequence goes on from JH153159.1 coordinate 69,443, forward strand.
TGACAGCTCCGGGCACGACGATAAGAACTGTCTGTAGTGTGTGTGTCGCCTGTTGTCATGACGACCTTCATCTCTTTATGTCTTTGACTCTTTGTGTTCGGGAGTCTCTGCTGGTGACGAAGGCACAGTTAACACATTATGATCAGGTGAAATGTGCCCACTTTTGATGTGGTTCAAATGATTAAGAATGTGTCTGCACGTACATATCAACAAAGCCTAAGAGTGATTATAATGTAGATAGTGAGAGGGCGGAGTTTCAATAGTTCAAATTGCACAAAAACACATAGGGGTCCGGACTGATATTGTGCAAGTTTTGTTTGATGTGAAGAAATTATGGAGTAGAACAACATGGTGGCCGTCGTCCTGGCCCAGAACATCAGGCGCCAGAACATAAGGCCTCATTGAACTATTGCCCCAGAACATCAGGCCCCAAAACGTGTGCCCCACAACCACGGCCCCACTGACCTCTCGCCCCCATACATTTGCCCCATTGACGTCTTGCCCCACAACATCGTGCCCCACAACCTCGAGCCCCATTGACCTCCTGCCCCAGTACGTTTTGCCGCAGAGGGTTTGCCACACCGACATCATGCCCAACAACATCGTGTCCTACTGATTTCGGTCATTATATAATTGGTAATTTTGAACACAAATTTTGTGTGGTTATGCAATTATTCAAAAATTTTACCATATTTTGACTATATGACCATGACGAGAAGGCGCCCTGGGGCCCGATATCCTGGGGCAGGATGACGGGAATCGAACAACATCAGTGCACCAAATGTTCTTCTACTGGCAATGTCCAAATCGCGAGAACGCTGAGATTAAGATAACTTGTCTGTACAGATACACCCGGAAAGTGACTTGTCTCCCCAAACGAGTCATTAGCGAACAGTGACCAATACCCAATAGGTGCTGCTTTGTTTGTGAGCGCCAAGTTAGGGACTTCCTTGCCAAGGGAAAGACGGTAAAACCAATTGTAGCACGAATCTACAAACTCAGCGATGGTGCAATCAGACGAATGGCAGATTGGTAGGGGTATTAGCAATCTTAGAGAGGTGGTATAGGAAGGTTTGATCCAGGATATAGCGAGATAGAGGGAGACAGGTAGAGAGACATGTGGATAGCAGGAGCCAGGATATTGTACTGACGGCTCATTAATCAGACAGTCTCCTGAATGATCAGATGTTTTACAATACTCCATAGCATTTGTGCATACTGCAGCTATTGTGACAATGTGCCATGTATCTGCCCACTACCACATTCTATCTCAGAAAGAACTTAAAAACTAAGAAAGGTAAACTTGGACTAAGTTCATTTGTCCAACAAGTCAGATTTCCAAGTTGTTAGAACACGTGTCAGATGTCCGAAGTCCAACTTTCCATGATTTGTCAAACAGGTTCTGACGGGAAAACGCAAACTGCACCTCGTCACACCCGGAAAATCGGAAATAGTCAAGGAATGCATTCGGAAAAATGTTCACGGTACAATAAACCCATCCAATGGTAGCGTTAATCGATAGACAAGAGTGAAACTAAGACCTTATCGACATTATACGATGTTATTATGGAAAAACGGAATGTGCCAGTTATGGAATTTGAAGGACCAAAATTTCACTTAAGAAAATTTCCGATGGATAAATTTTCTTACTTTGTGAGTGGGACGCTTTGAGTCTTTGATGAAAATAATTACAAAACGTTGTGAATCTGCACAACCTAATGGTCACATTCAGGGTAGTGGGTACACGCCTTATTCAGACGGCTGTCTTAACGAAACACTTAGAACAGTCAACAGAGACGAAATTACAAATTCTGGGAATTTTCAAAGCGAATTTCTGTTATCGTAGAAGTTTTTGACTTCAGCAGGAATGCAATATTTTCACTATAGGACAAAGTTAGTAAAGCTGTAGTCGCCTACGTTCTCCAAGACTAAGTTAAGAATCAAAGCATCATAAATGATACACAACCAGCAATCTTTACCACTCAACCATGAACTAGACAAACTCATTAGATGTAAAGTACTGGATAGATGTCGACAAAACTTAGTATCTGCTATAATGCATATATCGTGCACTTTCCTGGTAAGTTATATAACTTGTAGATACTGCCTGACTGCTGACGTCACAGAATAATTACCACGGGAAAAAGCCCAAGTTGGAACACATAGAATACAAGTACACAAGGTTAACAAAGAGCTGATCATTTCGAACTGGCCTATCTGACAAATACAAGAGTAGAAGCTAAATGTGGCGGATCAAACACACCAGATCTCTTCTACATTCTCTCTTTTGACCGGCATTGTCTGGTAAAATCAGCTGCAATTTCTTGTGATTTGGACTCCGATTTAAGCTTAACGACTGCGGAAGAGCCGCAGAAAAAACGATTATCTTCTCGTGAAAACGTACCGGACAAAACTTTGAGAACTGCCATTACTTCATTACTATAGATCGGTAACTGTACCTGAGGACAACAGTAAAATTGTAGTAGTATTAGTAATTCGTTAAACGCCAAAAATAAATTTTAAGCTTAGAATACAAATAAACATAGAGAAATTTAACTTGTTGTTATGTTTGACAGCACATAAAATGCATATCATTTAACATTTGAAAAAATTGAATATTCGTTAATCAAACTATAAAAACGCACTAAATGCGTCGCGTCAATGCAGAGATGATAATACTGTAGCAATGTGTCAAGTGTGGAGAGATAGAGCGAATAAATATTTAATTTTGAGAACGAACAAATTTTCTGGCACTATTAGGCTAGACGAGCGTTATATTGGATTCCATTGTGACTATCTGACATTATATATCTTACTGGAGCAGCTGGTTCCTATGAGCTGACACAGTCATAGCACCATTTTGAGTAGACTTCGAAGGTTTAATATGTAACTTTTTTAAACCCCAATCCTACTTTAAACTATCTTTTTTGGGGTTTTTAATCTTAATTGCAGCAATTTAGAGCCATAGAAATAAGGAAACTTTATTTATATTACATCAGAAATTTGAATTTATGCCAGGAAGGCAGGAAATAGAATGGACGAATTGTGAGAACTTCTCCGATGCCCATACAGTGGTATATGACGAAAACTAACATAGAAATGACGCATGAGGAACTTGCTTAGAAAGAAGAGCATTTTCAATTTTCAAAATTTTCATAATAGCCAACAGATGAGCACTTATCTGCCCATCACTTCATAATGTTCGTTGACCAATCATAACGAGCATTAGCGACCATTAACGAGCATTAGAGAAGATCCAATACTACCCCTATGTAAAATTAAGAGAGAAACTTCACAAGGCCAAGGGTCGCTATGTGTCAGAAGTAACTCTCCAGGAAGAACGAAACCGCGAAGTTTGGCGCGGAGTCTGTCCTTTATCAGACCTCCGAAGTTCGGAACCGGTCAAACTCTGTGGAGATAAATGCCTTCTCCACATCCAGAGCTTCACTTATTGTCGTGTGATGAGCTGCTAAAGATAAGATAATAACCCACAAATCTGAGTTTAACGATCTCGTTATTTTCCCGGCTCCTCACGAATCTTTCAGGTTATCAGATGAACTTAGACACTCACACTTTCCGCTTAATTTATTTCATTCAACATATTTTTAGTGTTTCAAGGAGACAAATCGACAATTTATGATTGAAAAATTGATTTAGTTTTCACGGGTTATGAAAGGTGAAGAAAAAGAAAACCGAACAGAAACTGTGAATACTACAGCTGCAATTAAAAACGTGACAGGGGTAAAACTCCACATTGAATTGAAGTCTGCTTGAGCAGCGATGAGTGATAGCAAGTAAGAAATTTAAGAAAGACAGAATTGCGCCCAGAAATTAAAAGTGAGTAGTACACCTGTATTGACTTTTGGACTTTCCAAAAGTCGAGTTAATGAATAGTTCAGTCGTCCTAGGCAGAAGCAGAAAGTATAACAACAGAATCCTGGTACAGACTACAAAGCAAGGCTATGAAGTGCTTGCATCTCATTTTACCATTTGGCATTTACTGAATGTACATTTTCATAGTACTATAGCAGTCAATAACAAAATATAAATTTTAAACGAATCGGGCTTATTTCTTACAAAATCCAGAAAACTTCAACAACCTACTATTATCCAGCAACTCATCTCAAATTTCACTGTATCTACTCCACAACTCACAGAGCCACTTCACGACGAGAACGCATGGAGCTAGTGGAGAAGAAAACAATACGGTTATTAACTAAAATGGAGGACCAACTCAATCGAACTTACACACTGCACATGGAATGTAAGACATAGGCAGGAGAGGAAAGATAACACTCTTCATAAACAAAGAATATGAAACACAAGGAGTTATGATTAAATATAATGCTAAAAGATAATCATATTTAGGTATATCAATTTAGAGCGCAATAAACATGGTTTTTGGTATCGACGAACTTTTCAGAGGACCTTGAGATTAGGACATCATAAACAATTCCCTGTTTGCCATAGAATTAAGTAATTTACCGCACAGGGTAATGTCTAAGGAAAGACAACAAGAATGTAGACAGCTGTAATAATGCAGCATTGTAATATTGCAAACGTCTGATGATTCAGCACTGTTTTCCAGTAATGACAAATATGCAGCGCATGTGCTCATGTAATGACATAACATGCTCTTTCCGACTAAGTGACTCCCGCATAACTTTTCCTGTAACAAAACCAGCTCAATATTTATTAAAAATAATTAATCAGATATTGGTTCAAGTCTTTGTGACAAATTTAGAATTACTTTTAATTTACCTAGTAATAGCAGGTAAACCAACACAGGAATTCGTACTTTAGTAATATTATTATACATGAAACTCTATCAGCCGAGTTTTCTTATTCGCAATAAATCGATAAACAACAAATCAATAACAGATAGTCCGCAACCAAAGAAAAATTAAGAAATATTATCTTGTTGGTCAATTGAGAAATAACACCTCAACATCCCAATGTAGTAGGAGTGATAGGGAAATAACCTATAGTTCTTTAGTAAAATGTCAAGTCGCCTCATTGGTACGGGATTATAGCGTCCTCCCGTGTTCTCCCAGTCACCAGGTGGTCAATATTTCTCTATTGTAGGACTAACGACATGTGATAACGCCAATTTTTTGTCGTTAGTGAATAGTGATTAGATAACATTGGTAAAATCAGTGATGGTTTAGTGGTTAACTGTCGAATTCTGGTATCATAATTGAATATCGACATGAATAAATTACGATTTTTGCTAGTTCAGCATTTTTTATTGACACGAAAGTGAACTTACCGCAGCGTCAGACTCAGAGAACTGAGCGATCTGATTCCTTGTAAAGACCGGATCAGATGACATGATAAGTGATCTGTGGGAGTCTATGAGGGGAGTGAAGGAACCGTGCTCCCTGTAGTACCACTTCAGCCCGTGTTTCTGTCGGTAAGGAAGTCTCTTTAGGAACAATAACAGTCGGGATTTTTATGATAACTAAAAAACCAAGGTCGTGAAATCTAAGGTATGTATTTCTTTTACTCAGAATTTTTAATAGAAGTTGTACTCATGATTTAATTCAATACACCGTATTATCTAAGCTGCTGAAAATGCTAATATAGTTATTGTCCTGACAAAGATTTGTTTAAGTTTATGATCAACAACCTACCACAAGTTCCAGATCCCTTATTATATCTGGTCTGAGAAGTGCAAGTACATAAGAACATCTTGAAAACTTATAGCCTGAAAATAAAAGGAATTGCTATGACTCATTGAATAAGAAACTTCATTAAGTTGGTGGTATGTGTATAAAATTCAAAAACTAGCAAATTAATTTAAAAGGAAGTGTCACCTGGGATAATTTCCTCGGTAACTGCAGCACCACCCACCAAGTGTCTTTTTTCTACAACTACAGTATCAAGGCCACTTTTTTGCAGATATGTTGCCTAGATAGAAAAAAAGAATTCACAAAAATACAAAATCTATAACCATTACCTTTTGAGTATGATATAATACCAAATAGAAAGCAAAATACTACCCCCACATTAAAAGTTTCTCTAAATAACTGAGTTTGACCTTTTAATTCCTCTTTTTAGGTAATAGAGTCTTTTACACTTGCTTTTCACACAATTGCATCTGGAAAGTTTGGACTCTATAAACTTACTGCAATCAGTCCATTGTGGCCACCACCAATCACAATAGCATCAAATTTTCTTCTTGATAATGCCCTTTGTGTTATTTGTCGCAAGTTAGCAGCCATGAACTGAGATAGTTGTTATTTGAGATAGTCATTATTAGTATCACATTATTAGCACTAGGTAACATGCAACCAAATGGCAAAAGGTGTGCATAAAGCATAAAGCATAAAAGGAGCAGGTGACATTTACAAGTTCACAGCTTTTCCAGATGTAAACTTTTAAGCCTAAGCTGCTGTTCTTGTACTGTTCTAACATACTCTTGAACAGTATAGGTTTGTACTCTAGTTGAAAAACCCCAGAACCGTATCTTTGTGATGTGGAGGAACTCCTTATTTACTCCAATTATTTGTATAATGGTACTATTATACAATACAGTACAGTATAATTACTCTTATACAATAGTTCTAATATACAAATATTCTGAGTATGATTATGATGTTGTACATCAAACATTTTCACCACTTAACAACTTATGTCCTTTGTTCGAATCTACTCAGGGAAAACTAGAAATTTTGAACTGTCAGATTCTTCTATGAGACTCAATGATTCTTTATGACTACATGAGACCCTTCAAAATTTTGGGAAAAGTAACAATTGTTGCAGTAGCTATACATAAACCCTACCCTATACAATAAACCCTACATTGCAGCCCGTCTTCAAGGCAGCAGGCCAGACAACGTCTGGCTAGCTATGATCATAATCAACAAACCTTAGCTTCATATTGGTTCTACTTGGTAGACAGCTTTTGAGCAAGCTTTTTAAGGAAGCTCTAGCTGAGAGTTCCTCTTATCTTACTTAGTCCGACCTTAAGTTCGAAAATAACATGTCTGGAGGGTGAGTGTGCTGAACACAGTTCCTTTGGAGACTCATGGGAGATCTTAGTCAGTGACTGGTTAAGTAGCTGCCGGTTGAGGCTCCTTGACAACATCCTTGCATGAACATCTAAGATTGATATGGTACCTATCTAAGTGTGCATGATAGGAGTGCATGATGACACATGATCAAACGATGTTCATTTATTTTTCCACTTGCAATACCAGTATAGCCAGTACTTGTGAGTACGCCAAATTAGGACAGGTAGCCACTAGTCAGGTCAATAACACAGTGAGCTTGCGGGCACTCAGCTTGCTCACTAGCTCACACAGCTTGCTAGCCGGCGCATATAGCTTGATCCTCAGCTGACTTTTAATGGGTGCAGTGATGTGCATCTAGAATTTCTTTGCCAGGCCTGAATCGGCCAGGCCTAATTGGAGCCTTTTTGTGTGGCATGATCAGAAGTGTGATCTGAACATTTACTATTGCTTGCTCTCTGCATTGCAACTGAGTGTTTCTGGTTCCAGCATCATACAACGGTGCTTAGTGACTTGTAGGTTGATAACCTACTGTCGCGGCCATCACGCGCTGTCACGAAGAAATTCTAGACGCGCATCGCCCGTTGACTTAGTGACTTAAGTAAGAGAATTCAGCCCGATCCTTAGTTCCCCAATTACAAAACCAAAGTTATCGTCACATAACTGTTGTATTGACAAGATTATATCCGTCTACCGTTCTGCCAAGAGGCAACAGAGCAGCAAAGCTTCAAGCGGCACACCAGTCCGGAACAGTAACACCTTGAAAACTGACTAGTGTTATACATCCCCTGACCGTATGATTCTTGACGGTGTGATTCTTCATAACTTTACTTTCTATTGTGGATTTTAGATTGTTGTTTGGAAGTTGTTAAAAGACTGTGAGCTGTGAGAGTCGGGTATCACCGCGACAACACCTAGATAAAACTAGATATTACAAAGATATCTACATTCTACATAATCTCACTGATATGATCAAACTTTCTTAAAGTAATAATGATAATTAATGTTTGCCAGTGTGCTATGTGCTACCTATGACCTAACCAGGTGCTTCTGCACATTATGTGCGCGGCTGTTACGCGCCACCTTTGACCTCTGGTGTGTGGTGGCACGCGCTACGCGCTCAAAAGGGCTCTGGTAAGATGTATAGTAAGAGTTGTACATTAACAGCACTGAGCACGCACTCAACGGGCGATGCGCGTCTAGAATTTCTTCGCCAGGCCAGAAATGCGTGACAGCGCGTGATGGCCGCGACAGTAGGTTATCAACCTACAAAGCACGCACCCTCCCGTCATTTTAATCTGATCTATTTGCTTCAAATGAGTGTGGGACAACGTCAGACAAGTGTTAAAGCAACAATTAGCCACGTGCACATTGTGGCATGATTCCATGTTTTTTGTACTTATTAAAGGAAGCAGATTTGGATCCCAGATTGATCCTTTAAGAGATGTCATTCTTACTAAAATTATGGAGCCAAGCGTGATATTCTTTTTCCAGAGCAATCGGTTTTAATTTTCTTTGATACGTGTTTAGCAAGGGCGATCAGCGATGCACTCGCTAAACACGTAAATATAAATCACTGTGCGAGGCGCGGAATTAGGACGGATGCGCGACGCGACGCGTTTGCTATATACTAACCAAAGCCTTTTTGCGCGTACCGGGCCGCGTAGCAGCCGCCACGCGCGGCGTAAGCACCTGGTTAGCTGCCTAGTGAGTGCGACGCAAAAGCTCACACTTATTTGCAAAAGACACACCTATGTGACACATATTGACTAAATTCCTCTTTCCATCTATTTTAATTATAATTATTAATTGCTAGCAGGGAGCCCGTCCTCCGTGGTAAGTTGATATTTAACGGGCGATGCGCGTCCACGATTCTTTGAATCTTATCATTACGCTTCGCTCGAGGAGCAGGTGTGACGCGCGCGAAGCGATGACGGTAGGTTGTAAGCCTACAAGTTGATATAGCCTACTGTCACGGTTGACAAAATTATATCCGTCTACCGTTCTTTAGCTGCGTGAGTCGGGTATCACCGCGACAATGTCACGGCCATCACGCGCTCTCATGACGCATTTCCGGCCGGCGCGCATCGCCCGTTAAGTCCTCCGGACAACTTTAGTTTTATACACTGGCATCTACTACATACTAACCCATCAGTATTTTAACCAGTCTACAGTAAAACTGTAATAATTGCATGACACCGGTTTCATGTAATATTCAGAATTGACTGCCTATTTTTCTCCTGTTTGTGACACTACTTGAGGTTTGATTTTTATGTTTTAGGCTTTAAAAAGTTCATTTTTTGGTCAATTTGTTAGACTTTTCCTTTATTTAAAACACAGTTGACACATTGGAATGACCAACTAACTAACTGTGATATCTCAAACCGTTTTTGCTTTGTCGCAAGTCGAAAGTTTGTGCAGTGGTTTCAGTAAAATAGCAACATATTATGTTGCTTTCAACATATGTTACTTTCAACAACTACTATTAATTAAATAATTTGAGGTAGCCGATGGTATTCAGAGGGCATTAATGTAATGTACTGTGAACTGGTCCCAAGTCCAGTCGCCATCTTGTCATTTATGTCAAATAACCGTGTTTAGTCATTGACTACTGATATGAATAAATAAATATCGTCCACTTTATATCATACTATTTATATCATATGTAGTAAGATAATATGCTTTAGCTTAGCTTTACTGTTTCACGAATCTTATTATCAACCTCCCGTGTTACCAAGTACCGTTGACTAATTTCCGATAGCACACTCCTATACATAATAAATAAATAATAGATAATGATGCCAGCATCATCACACATAATCTCCTAAAATTTTCAAAAAACCTTAAAATTGTTTTTAACAAATCTAATTAAAAGCATTAAAAACTAATAAATATTAATGAATTTCTTCTTAGCCACAAATGGGTTATCTTGAAGAAAGCTGTTATGTCTTAACTTGTTCTCCAAATAATTTCCACTTTCAATTCGATTTAAAACTTCATCAGAAAG
>JH153160.1:2103-13912 GCA_000226015.1 Mnemiopsis leidyi
GTAGTCGACTACGCTAGCTCCATTGTAGTTCACAGAGGTGTACTCTCCAAAGATATCACCTAAGGTTTGACCATTCATAATAGAAAGTCTGTTGCAAGCCAGAAAGTCTATCAGTTTGGATCCTCTTGAGTTGATAACCTGGTCCTTGCTGACTCGTTCACTCGTTCCAGGATGACTTGTTGGGATATCATGTTCCAAATCTTCTTCGATGACAGGATCGATGTTAAGGTTACCCGTCCGAGCGTTCAGATCTCCAACCATCATTACATCACCTAGGTCTGTGTTGTTGGCCCTGAATTCAAGAAGCTGATCGAGAGTTGATAGACTGTCTTCTTCACTTTTATTTGAGCGCCGTCTAGCTTTATATGACGACTGTTCGGGTGAGTCATACACATTAATGATGGTGAATTTTCTGTCGCTGTCATAGGGGAAGAAGGTGACGGCTTGGAAATCCGGACATTCCGTTTTGATATTTTTTGTGTGTTTTGACAAGGAACGGTGTACTCCTATGCACACTCCTCCTGACCGCGAGTCATTCCTTGTGCTGTTGAAGCATTCGTAGTTAGGGAGGAAGAACTCTTTTTTCGTTTCCTGTAGGCAGAATATCGTGCTTTTGGTAAGGGTGGCCACGAATTCATCGTCATTGATTTTGGGACCCTCTTTGCTGGTAATCGAGTCATGAATGTTCCAAGAGAGAATCGGGATGTTCTCCAGCATAACTGCAGTTGACGCTTCACGAATCATATTGTGTCCATTCCTGTGGGAGAGTTCGACTGTTGTGAGAGTATTGTTTTCCTGGTCTCTGCTTTCTATGGACAGCCTGGGATAGACACCTGCGGATTGAGTCTTTCAGAGTGAGCCATAGTAGCCTTCTACCTCTGTCACCGACAAAGAGGTCTATGCCGTGGGAACCAACTTCTCTGGTGACATAGCCGCCAACACGATTGTTACACGAGCAAAATATCCGGTCATTATATGCTGGTGAATTCCTAAGGAATGTAACGAAGTCGACAACTTTTTTGTTAGCACGTCCGATGTCTCTGTCCAATTCAGGATATCCGGGGATAGGGATGATGGAAGATATACATACTTTGGTGGGCGTGGACTCCAACAGGTCGTATATAATCTTTGTGTAGTTTTCCAGCAGGTTCTTTGGGGACATCTTGTTTTTGTAGAGATCCTCAAAGCCTGTGTGGATGTAGACGACATCGGGTTTAACTTTACGTACTCTGGAGATCAGACCACCCGTACGTATAAGATGGCTCGTCGATTTTGCCTTGAAGCATTCTACTGTTACCGCTGATGTGAATTTTGTATCATCAAATGCGTTAAGGAAATCGTCATGTACCAGGAGACATCTTTGCTTGGTTCCTCTATTAACGTCAGTGCCGCAGCCATCAGACATGCTTGCTCCAGTTGAGATCTTGTTCTTATCTGCGTCTGTTGGTGTTTTTCTTTCGGGCTTGCGGCGGGGAGCGTCTTTAGTTCCTGGCTGTTGTGAGTTTTCCCGTGTACGATATGCAGAGGAGGAGCTGTGACTTCTTGTCCTTCTTCGAGGGCGGGTGTTAGTCCCTTGTGTTTCTTTCGTCTCAGTTCCAACATGTTCCCTACCAGCCCCATTGTTTGACATATGTGGGTAGGATACTGTACGCCCTTCTGCCTGAGCTATTGATATCCTGTTATCCAGACAGCTCCGATCTGGCCTAGTTTCTTGGACGTGCAATTTTCCTGCGTCATAGTTAACTTGGTCGTTCAATTGTGTTCTCTCGGGGGGAATTCCTTGTCGGACAGGCATTTCGGTGCCCACTTCAGTGGGCACTGTGCTCCGGGTTCTGTTTCCCTTCAAGACTGGTATCGGTTGGGTATCGGCACTGTTCCCTATCTCGATGTCTTCATTTTGATTTCCCTTGTCTTGGGTTTTCCAGCTATTGCTTTCTTCCACGCTGGAGAATTCATTATCCTCCTTAGGTTTTGGATGCATCTGTTCCGCATGCCTTAGCTCAATGTTCAGTTTGAGGTTTGGTGTCATTTTAGCAATTCCGTTGTTGAAATTTGTGATGCGCTCGTTTAGCGATCTGTTCTTTTTTGTCAGGGGTAGAGAAGCGATCACAATTTTGCTCCCGCTTCGCAGCGGTTCGGCGCACTTTGCAATGAGACGCCTGTAGATTTTATTAGGGAATTGCAGTGCGCTGCTAGAAGCCTCTCGTACTTCCGACATGCCGAAATTGAGAAACACCATTTCTGGGGCTGCTTTTTGGATCCTCTCCTGAATGGACTGGATGCTGTCTAAAGCTTTTTTCAGAGAGGAAACTTGGAGATACTCAATTTCATATTTAGCTCCGAGGTTCTTTTTGTCGGCACTATTAAGTTTCCCATCTTGAATTATGAAGCATTTGCTCCTAGAATCCGTCATTCCTTGCGGGGAAGAGCACTGTGAAGAACAAGCCTCAAGGGTAACGTACTGGCCGACTTCAATTTCATGGCAGCTCACAACATTTCCGAAGTTCACTTCTGTTTCAACTGCTTGGCTTCGTCTTTCTGACTCAACCTGCATGTTTGTGGGGAACTTGCAGTAAGAGTGTTCTTGATATACTATCGTTCGTTGAGCCTTTTCGGAACAGGGGCATGGTTTCTCAGCATTCCTTTTGAGAACCATGAAGTCTTTCCGAAGTGAGGATACTGTTGCTTTAAGTTCTGATATTTCTTCCTTGCATTGCTGACAGTCAGGGCATGGTGTGTCATAGTTGTTGCAGGGGAACACAGAGAAATGTTGCTTCTGGCTCTCTTTACTCTCTGTCAGCTGAAGAAGAGTTTCTTGCTGGACTTCAATTGTTTTGAGAAGAGTATCAACTTTGCTTCTAAGGTCCAGAAGATCAGCGTTATGGTTGATTTTTTCTGGGTTTCGATCGGGAGCCAATACTTTGGCTGACAAGAGTGTTATCTGTTCGCTTTGAGCGTTAATATTGTCTTGGAGCTTGAGTAGGCTAGCTTCAAGCGTTCTGAGTGGTTTTTCAAAGTCCCGGGGATGATTTTCCTTGTCAGCGCTTGAAGGGGGATGAAAAACATTTTCAGTGTCGGTTTCCTTTGGTGTGGTCTCTTTCCTGTTTTGCTTCTTCTTGTCTTTGGGATCGATAGATTCTTTGTTTTTAACAGAGGTCAGTTTCTCTGTTCTTGCGCTTGACGATTTGTGGGTACCTTGTGGACTTATCATGTCAGATTTGGCTTTTTTCACTTTCGCCTTGGGTTCTTCTTTATTACCCCTCTCTGTAGCAGATGTAATCCCTTTTCCAGGTTTATCGCTCCTCTTCTCAGGGATATCTTTCCTCTTTGTTTTGGCAACCGATTCACTTTTCGGCTTCTCGTCTGGATCGCCCTCCAGTTTCTTTCCTGCGTTTTCGTTCAGTCCCTTTGGGGGATCCTTGTTCTTGCTTCTGGTATGGACTCTATCTGTAGCATCCTTCTTCGTAGCCACTCTGTTTTGTAGTCTTTTTGCAGCATCGTCGTTTGAATTGTTGTTCATCCGTATATTTGCAGTATCATCCAAATTCAAATCTTTTGCAGCCAGAACTTCATTCATTCTCTCAGTGAGGGTCATTTTTTTGTCATCTTTTCCAGACGCTTCTATTATTTTAATTGCTGGATCGCTAGTTGCGCCTGTCATTTCGATTTCAGCAATTCTATTCCCCGGGCACATCACCACCGAGGTCTTTCCAGTCTCGTTCCCAGGGCTGGGCCCTGACTTGTAATTCTCTGGTGAATGCTCGACAGGTTTGTCGCTCACGGATTTGGGTTTCCGGGCCTTCGATTTCTTTTTACTTTTAGGAGCTTTAGCTTTGTGACTTTTTTGGAAGCCTTTTAGGTAGCTTTTATTGGTTCCGAGCCGGCTCCTCTCTAAGTCACAAGTTTCGTTGTAGTCTGACACGTTCAAGGTAGTAAACTCGGAGGTTAGGTACATTGCAAGTGTTGACTTTCTTTTGGCAGCATTTTTTGGCAGGTCGAGGCCGATGTTAATGAGTTCAGTTGTTACTGCCTCTATCTTGAGCCTTTTCACGAGTTTTTCAACCAGTAAAGGTGGGAGTTTAACCTTTCCCTCTGCTGCTCTACTGAGATGGTCCAAAATGATTTTCCTGTTTGCCTCTGCAGTGTGTCCTAGCCTGAGGTTACAGAGTTTCAACCAGTCGGTTATCTTGTTGCCCGAGTTGCCATTGCAAATGTTGACGATCGTCTCTTTGCTGATAAATGGCTTCGCGCGGCATGTGGTGAAGTCAGTTCTTGCTGTGTCGTCAGTCAAGAGGACCTTGTTTGGTTCTGATTCGCCGATATCAGTTTCATTAGAATCTCTGTGGTTGGTGGGTTTCAGCTTCCCCGAACTGATCGTCAAGCATCCATTTTCCTCTTTCTTGCGCAGGTCCGGATCATCTAGGTCATTTTGTTCGATGTTGTTAGCTTTGGGATGAACGGCGTCAGGTTTTTCAGTTAAAACTTCAACCTCAACGGATGTCTGCCCGGATTGAACGACGAGCCCGGTCGTATTCTCTGTACTATCATTATGTGCGATGTCACCTTTACAATTCCCTTGTTGCTCTGGGTTCAACACGGGGGCAAGTTTTTCGTTGTCATAATCATCCTTAAGACAGGAGGTATTTATGGAGTTATCGACCAACTCTTCGTTTACCGCTGGGGGTTCAGTCGCATCGGGGTTTTGGGCGGGTGTTCGGCCTTCAACCTGAACGCTGTTTATCCCAATCTCAGTTTCTTTACTAGATGCAGATCGATTTTCTTTGGGCACCTCGTCAGAGTGATCAATAAAATATGGTGTGATCAGCAGGTGGGTTTCCGTCTCTTCCCTCACTTCGGGTATCGAGATGTTCATATGAGAGATCGTCTCGGGGAATATTGTTAGGAGGGAAAAGTTCTCCATATGTATATCGTGAACGTTGGGGCGGACCCAGTCGCGTTTCTTGGGTACAATGTTACGTCAATGCCCTTTCCTATGTACAATGCTACTATGGGTTGGTCAGGACAGTTTTCAGGGCATTTAAGTGGTACTTTGGTCTGATCAGGCAGGACAGTCAAGTTTATACCATTGTAGGTTAGACGTTTACCGGTTAGTCTGGTTGCGTGATTAATCATTCTACCAAGCAGAAAGACCAGGTTTTTCCGTTGGTCAATGTGGTGAGCCAGGTGGGTAGATAAGTTTCCGGAAGCTTCAAGTACCTCTTCATCATCCCAGGAAAGTTTGACCGTGTTAGGTAAGCCTTGTGACTGCTGGTCCCCGGTGATAGTAAGGAACTTTTCAACAGATTCTAGAAGTTTCCGTTTGTCGATCCGACCAGTGTCTGCTTTGTCCAGGAACATGTGTTCTAGGTGGACATATTCGCCGAGACCTGAGCTGCAATCGTAAAGACCAGGCTCCCTGGCGCGTATACAGTTGATCTCTAAATTCCCTTGAGAGCTGTTGAAATTGAATGACTCGGAAGCAGTTCTTTTCCTCCTGCCGATAGGTGTTTGATCACTCCTGTTGTCAAGGAGATTGAAACGAATCTCCGTCCTCTTGCTCTTTCGGACTATGACTGAGTGGGGGAGTTCGTATGGCCCATTCCTTACGAAGGGTGAACATTCGGATTTTGTTCTAATTTTTGAACCAGACCGATTGAGAGGTGTGAAGAAGGTTCTCGATTCCCTCACGTGGAATGCAACTGGTGTAATCTCTGGGTTTGCTACTCCTACGAAACAATCTGACTCGGGGGCATGAGCCTGGTGTGTGTCCTTACCGCTACCTTCTGGTTGGTTCTGTGCGGTTTTGATGTGCTCCACAACCGTCTGGTTTTGAAGGACGTCCAAGGATATATCCGATATGTCCGGCAGTTGGTCTTCCAAGTCGCTCCCGAATGATTCGTCTGTGGCAGGATTTGCCCGGATTCGTTCAACTTGGTTTGAGCCAAGACTGGTGTTTTGCCGCGAATATGAGGTACCAAACAGAGACACATTCCGAGCTGACTGCCAGATTCTAGATATTCCCTGTAAGAGGGATGTGTCAAATAGGTGATACCCAGCGTGGCTCTGGTCCAGCGCAGTAGAGTTCACGTTTGGGTTACTCCGTTGAAGAGGTGTCTGTTTAGCATCCCGGTTAATGAGGGCGATCGGGCTTATCACCCAATTTTCAGGACGTGAATTGTCCAATTTGGCGAGCTCAGTGTTGGTGTTAGGATCAGGGGCGGCAGTTCTGGGGTTTTCCGCCTCGTTGTTGTCCTCTTTAAGTTTAACTTTAGGCAGCGGGTCAGAGGTGCTACTGCTAGCCTCACATTGGTTAAGTAGCTTCTGGCGTACTTTCTTATCTTCATCGTCCTCCCCGTCATCATCTGATCCTGTCGTCAACTTTCGACCTCTAGAACCATCGAATAGAGCTCCTCTTCCCGAAACGTTGTTTCTCCTCGATTGAGAGACGTTTGAGTTTGTAGAGTTATCTGTGGTGTTGGCTGGTTTGTTGTTCTTATCATCAGCTTGAGTGTCACGTGGGCTGTCATTGTAACCTCCACGCGATTCTCTGTTGATGGTTCTATTGGCAGTTCTTCGGCATTTAGTCAGCACAGAAAGAGGGTGCGTATCCGAACGGTACGACTCAACAAGTGATGAAGTATCGAGGGTAGATCTAAGCTTACTGCAGATAGTGGCCTGCTCATAGAGATAGAGGGCAGTTTCACTGTCACTACGAGTTTTGGCAGGTGATTGGCTGGTTTTTATACAATTTTTCATTGAGCTGCCATTAGTTGCTATAATTAGCGGCTGCCTGCAGATAAGCTTATCAATACATACAGTGATATATGTATCATAATTTTCCGTCTTAACCACCGGCTGGGTTGGGCCAGGGGACAAATCGCCCAGCCGAAGCAGAGGAGGGAGGGGCCCGCCCCCCTTCGAGCCGAAGTTTTTGTGTAGCCCCTCCATTTTTTGGTACATTGGAGTGGTAAGGGTACACATTAACTTGGACACAGAATTGTTTTTCATTGGTATTTTCAAATCAAGCGTATTATTACAGCCTTTGTAATCGGCAAGTTCGCAGTTCGAAGCCCGCCCAGCCGCACAAGCATTGAACAGTGTGTGTTTTTTAGAGTCAGTTTCACAACACGCTGACCCATTAAGAAGTGTTAAAGTTTTGATAGCGTCTCTATAAATCCGGAGAAAGTTCGAGATGATTAAAATTTTAATCATGACAGTTAAAGTTGCTATCTGGAGGAGTGACGTGTGTACTTTCCAGATAAGACATAAAGTTTGTACGCTATACTCAACAGTAAATCTTATCATCATACAGGCACCCAAATTAGGGATAATATTCCTATGTAACCGGAAGGTAAAACATCTAGGAGATGATAAGGAGTTTGTTATTTTGTAGTTTCTCTCCGAGTTTTGTGTCGATAAAGTTTTACCTGCTAGTTGTACTGTTGTTTCACCTCTGGTTGATGGGACTAAGTTGACTCTATCATGTGATCCGTGTCCTACTTCGGAGTGTAAAGTTGAGACCTCTGTTGAAATCTGCTCGTCCGTATCTCTGAGAGAGAGAGGAAAAGAGGTCCAAGAAGTTTTGGGATCAGAATCATCATACTTCACTATGCTTCGGTAGCACACATACAAAGAAAAGTTTGACTTGCCTTCCAAAGAGAGGAGAGGGGCCAGCGCTGCAGTTGTGGTCCTATAGGTGTAATAGGGGTCTCCTCGTGGGCGTGGTGGAAGGTGAGTCGTGTTGCAATTTGGAGGTTTCCCTCTTGAGAATCGGTCTGAGATCCTCAAGTGTGTGTAGTCTTGGTGTAGTATCATCGTTTGCAGTTTGAGATAAGAGCGATAAGAATTGCAACAAAACTGCGCGCATAAAATAATATTGTTATGTTTATACAGTTTTATGGGCGTTTTCTCTTACATTCCCTAACTGGTCAAGATCCTGGCATCATCACCATGGTTACTTTAGCCGTCATGCCCGCTAGTTCTTTAGTGAATCCTCTGATCTATATTGCAAGAAACTCAGAACTTCACGAATATACAAGAAATATTTTGACGACACCAGTACTCGGGCTGCTTTGGATGTTAAGGAGTTCAAGAAGTGTTGTGACATGGATGTAACTCTTCTGGACATTTCTGTGTGACTCTCGAGTGGAAGACTCAATATGATTCGACTTTTCTTCTAAACGTTTTAAAGATTTTACGAAACTAAGTTTTAACATTTTATTGATTTAAAGCAACAATATTGATGGTTTTAGACTTAAATAAATAGTTCTAGACATGCATCTGACCTTCTATTGCCCCTATTTGCCTAAATACCATCATTATAAGACGTTGTCACGACAACACGATCGAAGTACGTGATATTGTAAGCGTAACTTTGATTGTTTGCACGTGGTCAGGAACTCGGTCGACCAAATCATGAAGTTCACACCGGTCAAAAAGCTGCTCAACACAGGTTCATTCAGGATGATTTGGCACGTGTACTGCCGGCCTTGATGAGGTTGAGTTGGATTTCTAGACTGACACGGTCGGTTATAATAGAGCATCCACTTACTTCACAATAATCCCAACATTCTTGGTTTCTGTTGTTTGCTGTTCCCGAGACTACGGTAAACATCAAACAGATCTAGGAAAATGGCAGATGTAGATGATGACTTCCTCACTTCGACCCAGTTTTCCCTTCTTTTTGGAATATCAATGTGCAGTGTCTCTGGACTGGGCATTATTGCCAACGGGATATCTCTCTCATTTTTCAAGAAGTAGGTGTCGACCATTTTTGTTATCACCACTTCGACAACATGAATAGTTTTATAATGTAGTGAGCCTATTATTACGCTTGCGTTGGCTGTTAAATAATTTATATTACAAAGGTCACAATTGTGGGAGGTAAACACTGCTGCATTCCTCAGGAAAAAGAAAAAAGAGCTCGGGTGCAAGCTACTGATGGCATTGAACATTTGTGACCTCACGATTTGTGCCTTATCTGCGATAGTCATACCTACTTTTGATGTCATCAGAAAGGAAAAGACAGAAATCTTTCGAGGTTTTAAGCCGGAATCACAAAATAATGTAGAAAGAGATGAAATTGAAAAAGCGCTCATCGTGGAAGATTACAAGAATTATAAAAGACTGAATTCAATTTGGTACGTTGGAATGTATATACCATTTCAGTTTCTGGTCATGATTTCATGTGTCATAACTGTCCTTCTTAGTGTAACAAGAATGATTGCCATGATGAAGCCACTCTTCATCATCAAACAGACGGTCGTATGGACATACCTTATCATCATTTCATCGTTTTTGTTCGCTACTACAATCGCGAAATGGGCAACCACAGAAAGCTGGGTACAAAGCGACATTTCTTATGAAACAATCAAAAATATAAGCCAACGCTATGAGTTTAGGACCCCAGTAAGTTGGATTCTAAGCACTCACATTAGAATGTCTGAATTTATTTTAGTGGCAGTGATGGTTATCCTTGTAGCAGTTTGCAGTGGAGTTACTATAAAATCACTAAACTCTCCCATTGTCGAAGTCATGGAGCCGGGTGGAGTAAGTGCCAACTCCCAAAACAGACGAGCTACCACTATGGTTCTTCTACTTTCTTTAGCCTTCGTCTTGCTCAACAGCGCTTGGATCATTACTTTTCTTCATTTCTATATAGGTTTCCAGATGGGTTGGCCTGAATCAGATACTTTCTATCACAGAGATCGTGTATATTTGAGAATGAACTTAATAACACTCACATTAATGACAGCTAACTCTTTTGTCAATCCTTTGATTTACATCTATAGGAATTCCAAACTTAACGAATACGCAAAGACATCGGCAATAAAAGCAGTAGCAAAAGTTATCTGGATTTTTCTTATGATAGGTAAAGTACCTTCAATTATGTCAAGAAGTTTTCTCGGCCATTAATGTCAGCTGCCAACCACGGCATTACTGGTACGTTATTGTATTGGTATATTATTACACTTATATTATCATACTTTTAGTATATGCAGTAAGACCCCTATATTGCCTTTATTTACCGTGTCTCTCGATTCCTAGATTCCTCGGGCCTTCTCCCTTTCCCCCGAGAGGTCCGGTAAATAGAGGTTTTACTGTAGTTGATTAATAACAATAACATTTGAATTTTTAGATGATTTCATTTACATCCGATTTTTTATGAAATTACAAACTTAGAATAATAAAGTTATTTCTAAATTTGAAATATCACTCAAGAGAGAACATAACGTGGCAGGTTATACGGCGGCACGGAAGTGATTTGATATTTTGTTGTATTTCAGTGATTATATTTCAAGTTCATTGATTAAAGTTAGATATATTGTCATTCTTTATTGTACTACTAGTTCATTTTCAAATTGAAACCGTTCTTCCATATATTAATGATATTGAACCCACGAAACAGACTGAACAGATTGAGAAGAGTAATCATCAAGTGTTGAAGTTGTCAAAACATTTTCAAAGACATCTTCAGTTACATCAAATATTGGGTCTCAGCCTAAAAATAGTATCAAGAACGAAGAAATACTAATGGGTCACTGTTTTGTCTGAAGGTAGTTATATATATATATTATAATTATAACCTACGTAAAAACAATCTGCTGCTGACAGCGTGGTGTGTCTTCAACCAACTTGCCGGACAAATTTGTGATTACTGTTAAATATTTACGACGGGACGGTAGTCGCTGCTCCGGAGTTTAAATTTGCCGAAGGTTGATATGCAAGAAGTCCTGTCGGCCCGGTTATGTGGGATTATTGGAAAGTCCCAAAACATGAAATAATGTTGAGTATTATTTTGCCGTCGGAGTTGGAATGAGTCACACCAGGTCCGTCGTCCCGTTTTACTGTTTTACACTCTTGCAGATTGTGGGAATGACAATAGCCGATAAAGAACATATCAGAAGGTCACACAAGTTCGGCGCCATTCCCACCAAGGTCTCTATCCCTTTTCCTGGCAAAATAAATGTTTCGTGTAAATAACCCGCAAACGTCGAAAATTAAAAAAGACTGCAAGTAATGGACATCAGTGTCTTGAGAAGTTAGAAAACTTAAGGTTTCTCACCTTACGAAAAACAAAAGCTTATCCCGTTGGTGATGATTCCAACCGCAGAAAAGCCACCCATTACCACTCGAAAAAGAAATTAAAATTTCTTAGAATAATATTTAAAACTGTTGCCAAAATCGCTCATTTTTTAATTAACTCTCAAGACTCCATTTGACATTCTGAGAGTATGATGTATTTGCTTTTTACACATTAAGGCAAACACGACAAACTTTCAGATGGTGAGATCTGATTCACACCTCACATTAGGGGTCATTCATAACCGAGCCGTACTTATGGCTCGTACTTAAATCAAGCGAAAATCGAACGATAATCCATTTTTAGTATTCATAATAATGGCTCGCCTCAACTTTTAAGTACGGCTTGCTAAGTCGTGGCTTAAATTGGTGAGCCATTCTTAAGCCGGCTCGAATTGTGGCTCAGGATTTAAGTACACGGATTACCTGAGCCGAGCCGTGGATTACCAGATCTCAGCCATGGATTACCGTTTGAGTCGCGGCTTACACGTCGAGTTTCGTATTCATAAAGTGAGGACACGTCCTTATTTTCTGAGCCAAAAAGCTGAGCCCCCGAATCCCGTCCTTTCCTACTGGCTTACTTGTCGTTTTGTTCAATAAGTGCCCTTGTGATTTGAATTTTTGCATAAAACTCTCAGAGGTGATTGCCCTTAGGTAGAGGAACATTGATGCCAATTTTATTGAAATCAAACAAAGTTAGAAATTTCGACAATTTGGGCTCGGACAG
>JH153160.1:13922-25721 GCA_000226015.1 Mnemiopsis leidyi
ATGTACTCAGAATTGTAAGTACATGTCCTTAAAACAGAAAGCCGTGGCTTGGCTCTGTCTGTTTTTTAAGTACAGCGTGCTGAGCCACGGCTTATAATCCGTACTTAAACCGTAAGCCATAGCTCTGAGCCGTACTTAATCCAGTGAGCCATGGCTCGGATTCAACGAGCCATGGCTCGATAAAACTGAGCCATAAGTACGGAAATTTTAAGCCTGACTTACTTTATGAATACCGATTTCGTGGCTTACCTGATTTAAGTACGAGACACGTACTCGTGGCTTAAGGACGCGTACTCGATTTTATGAATGACCCCTTTTGATACTTGATTATAGCCTCCGAAACAGGAGAGTCGGAAGTTATTTATAATGATTGTCATCAGCAAATGAGGATTTTGCCAATGTTAAATGAGACGTACATTTTCAATTACTTGATCCTTAGTTATTGTAATTCAATGCAATCATTTATCAACAAATTAATTTCGAATTTTGTTAAGAAAACGCTGTGGTGACCTTCTCCAACTCCTGAAACATACGCAAAATACTTTGTATCTGTTTAGTTTAGTGACGGTGTTTTCAAAAGAGTTATTCAGCATAGTGCTTACTGTAAAGAATTGTATAATGTATTGCGTTAGCAATTTCAAGAGTAAACTTAAATATAAAGGAATCGACATAAAGATAAGAAACCTGATGATCATGCAAGCAGCATAAATATCTGCACAATCCAATCATAAAATCATTTACCAACAAAATGTACATATAATATCCTTATTAACAAAGTGTCTTAACATAATGATAAATGGCAAAAACATGACACTATCGGAAACTTGACTACACCCAAGGGTTCAAGCACCAGTAAAATCTTGTCAAGTTCCTGAAAGCCCACATAAGCCCTTCCAGGATATTCGATAGGACTTGTCGTGTGTACCTACGGAGCTTGGAGTATCTCACAGTGTATATGATTGGATTTACGATGGAATTTAGTGGCATGAAAGCTAAAGTTGTAAGAGTCAGCACTGTTTCTGAATCTTTATAGGTTGATGGCTGATAAACGAATCTACTGTAAGCGCCTAATAATGTAGCAATCCAAGCCCCACTGGTTAAGACGAAGGCTAAAGAAAGTAGAAGGACCATTATAGCGGCTCGTCTGTTTTGAGAATTGTTATTGACTCCCCCGGGCTCCATAACTTCGACAATCGGAGAGTTCAGAGATTTTATTGTTATTCCACTGCCTACTGCCACGACAAGAACCATCAACGCCACCAGAACTAGGTCTGATAACTGTACACAGGCCATTAACTTCCAAAGATCGTCTTTGAGAAAGATTTGGCCTGCGTCTTCTAATGAATTTACAATATCGCTTAATAAACTTTTAGAAATATCAATGTCATACAAGTAGTATAGCCCGATCCATTTCCCTACCATTTCCCCGAATAAAACAATGGTTATGATAAGAAGGGTTGTCCAGACAAGCTTCTTATTTATAAGATAAAGTGGTTCAGTCATCGCAATCATTCGGGTAGAGCTTATAAGTACAGTCAAGAAACATGAGATTTGAACTAAATATTGGAATGGAACATAAAATACACTTCTTATCGTCATTGATAAGGAAATCTGGTGATTGATAGCATCTCTAATTGTTGTTTCCATCTCACTGTTTGTGTTGATGTCACTAAAGTTATTCATGAGTTTCAATAGTTCTTCTTTACTTCGTAAAATCTCACCGACAGAAACCAAGTTTGCTGTTGAAAAAAGACAGATGAGAAGGTCACAAAAGTTCAGAGCGATTATAAGTTTACTTCCAAGACTGTGCTTTTCTTTCCTGAAGAATGAACGTGCTGCACAAGAATAATTCTTCGCTTACTTATTTCTACTCTCATTTTAAACCTATGAAGTTTGAAAGTGATATGAATATGCTGCAGACTGCTGCCTATTTTAGTAAAATAATGAAATTCACTACCTATCTCTAATTCACTACCTATCTCTGACATAATAATACCTGATAAAGTATGAGAGTGAAACACTGTTTGCGGCAAACCCAGCTATTGAAAGTCCACTTATGGAAACTCCAAAGGGATAGAAAAACGATTCAGATAATAGTAACTCGTTCATTTTCAGGGACTCTGAAGCTTGAAGCAGGAGGCAAGAATAAAACGAAAAATTTAGGCAGCTGATAAACTATTCGATCCAGCCATCTCAGCCAATATAATCACAGCTCGTTTACATTTTTATTTCATTTTACTACTAACAATTCGAGGACGTATGTTATACAGCTGTCTGAGACTGGATTCAGGACCATCTTATAATCATAACAAGTGGAAAGTTGTGCAGCAGTTTTTAATGTTATGAGCCAGAAGTCAGGGTAGTCAGCTGTTAGAATGAATAACTAAAATTTAAGATGAATTTTGTGTAAAAATAAAAAACACAAAATTGCTAGTTAGGTAGTAATTTAGATCGAGAACTAAGATTAAAGTAAGGATTTAGAACTAAAAATAGTTGACCTATCGCAATTCCTAGCTGCCTGACTTCAAGCCATTGTATCTTATTAAGCTTGACTCATAAGGTACGTATAAACTCAGAGGGAGCAATCGCGAAAAAATATAAACTGATAAATTGTACTCTGTACCTTAAAGTCAATGGTCAACTTTCTAATTTCTAAATAACATATCAACAATTTCGATCTCTTTCCAAAGTCCTGATCCGATCTTGTTTGAGCAGCCGTAAGCCCTTGAGCACTCTACACCTCTTTGCAGTTGATGCACGAGTTATCTTAAATCTTAGTTTAACAATAATACAATACATCCAATGCACAGTATAGATTTGCTTGCAACTGTACTGGAGTGCTAAGTAAGCAGGGCCACAAGCACACTATATGCAAACCACATTGCCATGCAGCTTATTAACATTTTACATGAGATTTTCAATACAACTTTTAACTTAGCACCATGATTTATGTGCTGAACGATTTCTTGATGAAGTACAAGATTGTGAAATGTGATTTGAAACGTAATTAGGGATTTGAGAAGTGGGCGATATCATGAAAATTGGAAAATTCATCGATAAAAACTCAAAATACCAACAAAAAACCAGACCTGTTTTGTCCTGCCAATGTACCGAGCACAAGTTATCGGTTTCTCGTGGCTGAGAACCCTGTCCTTCATCTCAGGCTTCATGTCCATAATGGAGAGGAGGTTGTTGGAGCTCATTATCAGCCGGTTTTTTGGTTCGTCAAACAACAGGGTTACAGGCACGGGCGAGTATAGGACTGAATATAAATACTGTGTTAGATTAAACTAGGAGGCAGTGACTTGTAATTTGTTTACATTCCGTTAGGTTAAACTTAAAGAATTAAATATTAGCAGTATACTAACCATCAGGACCCTTTGCCAGAATGCCAGTTAATCTCTGGAGACAAGCCTGCCTTTGCACGTCCCAAATTCTAAACGTCTTGTCCATGCTGAGGCTGATGAGCTGACCTCGACTACCGTTGAGAATGACATGAGTTACCGAGGTCATGTGACCACCAAGCACCTGGGTGGACAGTAATCAACTAGTGCACGATAAGTATATTATCGAACTTTTTAGCTTTAACAAACATTTCAAGACAAAACGCAACATTCTATCAAACTTTAAATATGCATCATACATCGGTTTTGTTCACTGTCCGAGAAATGTTAAAAATTATACTGGCCACATGAATAACTAGTCGATTAACTAGTTACCAATGAATTACTTAAATAATTAGTGACTAATTGTCAAGTTAGTTACTAATCTAGTCGCTAACATACCCCGACAGGTTTCTTAACATAGGGGTTCCATAGTCGAACCATAAGATCTACATCCCCAGTAGCTATAATGTTCATGTGAGGGTTGTAGTCGAAACAGTTTACTCCTTGAGGCACATTGAACGCCGTTCTGTGAAGAGTGTGGTGACAGTTAGATAATATGAAAGCAAGGTAATAAAAACTTATTTACTTCGAATATGAAGGACGAAAACGGTTCACTTTTATCATACAATCTAACCTTCTAAACATCTAGGCCAACATAACGGGCACCTTTTTAAACATCTCATATTTAACATTCCTGAAGTTCTGTACAAAGTGGCAATAAAAAGTCACAAACTCACGTTCTCATGAGAGTTTTGTTTTTTTCCTTCATTCCAAGAACCAGTGAGTTAGTGCTTGTTGTAGAACAGCTGATTATCAGGTCCAGGTGAGGGGCGTACATTACTAAAAAAATTTTAAGAGGGATATTCATTGCTCACCTATTTATCTCTTTATCAAAAAATTACGTTTGGCAGTAATGTATACTATGACTGTCACAAAAATGTAAAATATTTCGTGATATCTGGACTACAATATAAAGGGGGAGGGTTGGCTTACAAACAATAAATAATTGACTTACCTTTTCTGGTCCAGCCAGAGTGTCCCCTGTGTGTTACAACTTTAACATGTTCATAGTGCCCCGCCAAGATCTTGTCATACGGAACTTCAGTAACATCTGGAATTAACAACGTGAGCAATAAAGAATCAAGAAATATATAATGTATACAAATAGTTTTTGATTCACAGATTGATGGTACAACTAAAAGATGAACAACCAAAATTCATTGAACTCCAACGTACCTTCTCCATCGCTGTCGGAGGAAGGTCTGGAGGTGGGCTCGAAAAGGTTGGGAGAATCTGTCTTGTCGAAGAGGAATGCTGTGACGTTACCATGGACGTCACCATAGCACAGTATAGATTCACTTTGACTACTCCTGTTAAAGCAAAGTAATGATTTACTTTGAACGATTTTGTGATACCACAGTGTAGATTCACTTTAACTAATCCCGTGGTAGCAAAGTATCGGTTTATTTTCACTACTTTTGTGTGGTCATTACAAATCTGCACAAAGATGAAATAAGATAAAACGTGTGTATTGTAAGTGCATAAACCAGTAGTGAAGGGAAAGGGGGGCATAAGGTAATCCTTGAATTCTACAGGTGCATGAGGTTCCTTTTTTAGACTGCAGGTCATATATCACTGAAGTTAAATGATGAAGTCATAAATTTTATAAGTTAATCATATTGAACCAATTATGATATAATAATAACCTATCAATGATATCAGATATTTAAAAAAGAAAGCTTCATTGATTAGATATCATGATCAAACTAGTGCTTAACAGACACTCTGCAATAACACTTACTAATTTCTTTGCTGGTGCTTGCAATGGCTATTTTGTGTGAAAGGTTGTGCAGAACTGCCATACTGGTTATCCAAAGATTTCTCGACTTGACTAAACCACTTTCCACCTTTAAAGTGTTTGTCATCTTCATTTTCATGTCCCATATTCCAATCATTCCCTCCTGTTTAATTTGAGCACTTACTTATAGCTGATGTTAAAACTGTTATCAAAAAACTCCAGAATTCAAAATTTTCCACAACTACGACAAAATTAACTGTGGCAATTCATCAATTATCCTTGCCTAATTAACCTTGCTTATGGTGATGTATCTTTTTGGATTTTGAAGAATGTCTATGTGCTGAACTGTTTCTTTGTGTGGGCTCCCAATGGGACGATGTCTTTGCCATTGGGGTACCTATGAGAACAGTTATTGTATTCTTCTTATTGTATTTCTTTGTTGTACATAGAAAAATGGCAATTGTTATAACAGAGATGTCAAATCATTTTTTGGGAGAAATAGAACAAACTATGAACCTTTGTTGCTTTCATCTTATCATCTTTTTCATAAAACTGTCGCAGAAGATGGGAACAGAACATGTCCTGAAATAAACATGACATTAAAAACAATTTATGATTAACTATTTGGAAAAACATTGCTAGCAATGAAGAGATATAGATTGAAAGGATAACAGAAAGGATAACAGGCTTGAAAAAATACGCTAATTTTTCACTACAATGTTTTTATGAATTGAACACTGGAACCACAAACCCAGTCAATATGACCTTCTCCGGCCACATCTACTTGGAGATAGAGCTCTTTCAACTGAAGGATATTGTTTATCACTTATTAATTAAGTGTGATGTCACTATTTGTTATCTAATTATATATCAATTGATTTTTACATCATTGATAACTTCTATTGAGTAAAACTGTTTACCTGTTCTTCATGTGTGGATCCAAGAATTGTCTGACATGCCTCTCTAAACTCAGAGTATGATATCTTTTCAGATCTTCCTTCAGTTATATCCTGACGATATGTTTTAATGTCACAAGTTACATGAGCAGAATAATACAATTTAGCTTAGTAGCAATAACATAATATAATGACTTATTGATAAAAGAATCAATAAATCTTACAAGAAATGCATCTTTTAGATCCAAAAGATCTCTGATATTTAGACCATCTTCAAGTTTTATATGCCCCTTGACTGCAGCCCTGAAAATGGCACAAAGTTCACTCACAGCATGGCCATAAGGTGGTCACAATCATGATAATATACATGATTATCTGAGTAAGCTGAAGACAAAACAACCTAAGAAAAAATCAACGACAGTTTAGTAAACAAAGTTTTAAATTTACAAACCCAGAAGTTTCTTCTCTGCGATTGACAAATATTGAAGAATCAGCAGATGTCATTATGGGTAACTGTCATGTTTTATCAACCTATCAGTAATACAATACATGATACTTCATAATTATTTTTCATACTTTGGTTTGTACAAGTTTTTTAATGAAACAAATTAATCCTTGTAATTTTAATATTGTAAGCAATGTATATTATATAAGATGATACAGGAAAACGATGTCCTGAAACCAAGACTCTTTCAGAAACAATAGATTCTGAGATCGAGTTCTGCAAAAAAACTGGCATTGGGACTCTAGGCAATCTGATCAAGTCGGCGCCAGATCTGATTGGATCTGCAATCAACTTGTGGACAACTCATACTTCTGTGGGACAATACCCTCAGCCCCACAGAAGTATGCAAGTTACTCAGTAAGTTAGTAAGTGAGTAATATTTATGGTATTATTCAACTTCAGTTGTATTACTTTGCTAATTTTTCAGTAAAATTAATATAGTAATTACACCGTAGTAATACCACTGGAGTGGTATTACTTTAGTAACACCATTATAGTAATTACACTCCAGTGGTATTACTAATTCATATCCCGAAATTCACCTTAAAACGTGATTCTAACCAATTTTTCTGCTTGGGACAGTAAGACTGGCCTAGATACTTTTGCATGAAACTTTTAGAGCCGATTACATTCAATTCAATTAGAATCACATTGAAGAAAATTTACTGTGAAATTGTCAAGTAAATATCTCAACTTCAAGAATAAGAGGAGGTTAACAAAAGCCAAATCATAAATTTTTACTGGCTAAGCCTTTGTGAAGAACAAGTTTCCACAGATCAAAAATCTAGCCAAAATTGCACAGCTAGTTGTCAAAAGAATAGTTCTATGGAGTACGAGTTACAGCAAAAATTTGAGCAGGATATCTTGAGATATGACCTTAATTATACTACGTCAGCAAATTATGTTGTTATTTTCTGCATCGACAAGCACACATAATAACGTCATAAAAAACGGCCCTCAAACCGAACGGATACAAAAATCAAAGAACTGATAAATTGAACTTAGGTCTGTCTGGCGACACATTAACAGGCGCCTCTATGCTCCAACCCTCAGGGCTCCTTCCCTGTAATTGGTGGGGAGATGACACATGACAGTAGACATAGTTACCTATTGGTTGGGGGGGCTTAAGGCTCTCACTATATTCGGGCCGGGTTAAGTAAACCATCCACTTTATCATTTGAAAATCATCAGTAAGATAGGGGGCTCTCAAATGTTTGATAATTTTCCTGATAACGGTTTGGATGAGTGAACAATTGGGCAAAACTGTGCCTATGTGGACTAAACTAGTAAAGGGCTTGATCACGCTTTATTTTTCCTCTTTCAATTCATGAGAGCTTGAGATATGAACTTGACATTTTTCATCTTACCCCAGCTGTTATTAACAACGCAGTTGAATAATACAGTAATACCACTATTGGTATTGCAATTACCATACGTAATTCCACTCGCAAGCTCGTGAAATTACTTCAATAAATCCACTCGCAAGCTTCAAGAAAACAACAAATTTCGCAAGCTCGTGGTATTAATATGGTAATTGCACTACCAATAGTGGTATTACCGTATATTACATCATTACGTCATTACATCTTTACAACTTACATCATTACTTTATAACAACATTACATCATCGTATATATCTATTTAAAATTTCAATGCACTAAAAAGAAAATAGGAAAAGCTATGTTAGCTATACTTTCCAGTAGACTATAAAACTAAGATAAATGAATATATTTTTGCAAAAATGGTATGGGACAAAAGATATTCATAATGTCTTTCTTTGTTACTAACATAACTTGGTCCTTCCATTCTTCCTTAAAATTCATTGGACACATTCCAAAAGTAAAGAACATTTACTACATTTTTAGAGATCATTTCTTTCTTAAAACTCTCTAAACCCATTTTAAAGCTTAAGATTGTTCATGTTGTAAACTTTTTGACTTCTAGAGGGAGCTTCTTCAAAAATATTTGAATAACTCACTCCAAGAGAAAAGAAACCTAAAAATCTTAACTTAAGTAGCTCCACTCTTACTCTTTTATTTTATTTATCTAATAAAACAAGATTGCAACCAGATGATCTGTTTCAGTTAAATTAGTTTATTAAACGTTCGCCTAACCAGGTATTGTTCTAACCAGAGCCCATTTGCGGGCAGCGTAAGCACCTGGTTAGGTGAACGCGCGGCTGCAGCTGCTTTTTAAGCCAAATCCGGTGGCGCGCGCGTGACGCGCGCAAAATGGCTTTGGTTTGAGCAAATTTTAACAAACCATTGTTTGCTTTGAAATCATCAATAACAAATAAAATCCAATCTAATCCCCATTGCTTCGCGCGCGGGGGGCTGCCGCTTCGCGGCAGCAGGTCAGACAACGTCTGACAACATTTATTGCCTTAGCTTAGCCAGAACCATTTTTGTTTTACGTTTAACGTTTATACGTTTGCCAATAAACTAAAGCAGCGAACCTGGCGCGGCCTCGTGCGCTAGTCAGAAAACGCTTTGACAAGGTTAGCAGTTAGGTAAAAATGAACTCTGGCCAGGGCCGGTTTTTTGGCGAATCGCGCGTTGTCGCGGTGATACCCGACTCACGCAGCTAAAGAACGTTAGAACGTTAGACGGATATCATCTCGTCAAATCGCGCGCGTATTATATCCCTGTGCGAGCTTAGCGCTAAATTAAGACGGACGCGCGACGCAAAAGCAAAGCTAATATGTGCGTCCAGATAGGGCAGCGCGAGCCAAATGGCTTTGTTGGCTTAGCAAGTGGCCTATCAGCCGCGAATAAAAGAACTAAATTAAAAGCGAATAAAACGATCACGGAAGGGTAAGCGCTGGTGTATGCAACGCGCCGCGTACAGCGTAGGATGCATAAGCACCTGGTAAGGTGAAACCTTTTTCAGTGATCAGCTGCTAAGCTCATAAATGATAAAGTCCTGTACATGTGGTTTCCCGCGCGCACCTAAAGTTTGCCTTGCGTTGCGGCCCATTTTCTTCGCGCGCGGGGGCTGCCGCTTCGCGGCAGCAGGTCAGGCAACGTCTGACAACCTAAAGTTGTATTTTGTTTACATAGCAAGCTGAGCTGAAGCCTGGGCGCGGCTTTAACTCTACGGTCACCTTGGCCTTTTTGAAAAGCAGCAAAACTGAGGTACCCTTTGCTCTTGTCGAGGTGTTATCCGACCCGCGCGCGGCTCGTTGTCTGACTTTGTCCGACCCTCATTCGGAGAATAAAATGACGGGAGGGTGCGCGCTGCTGTACAAGCGGCTCGCAGTTTTCTGCACTGCTCTCCTCACGTTTCGTTAGAATGCGTTAGACGGATATCATCTCGTCAAAGGTACCCAGGCAATTTCTTGTATATAATCAAAATGTGTTGACGAGATTATATCCGTCTAACGTTCTTACGAAACGAGCTTTAGCTGCGTGAGTCGGGTTATATCACCGCGACAACAAAATGTGCGGCTTTTAAACCTTGTCTGGGGACTTAAGTCCGGTCGGAGAGAAACGTCAAGAGAGCTGCGTAGCGCCCGATAATTTAAATCCTTCGTTGTTCGTTTAACCTGTTAATTTTTAATTGCCTTGGGACCTCAGTTAGATCGGAGGGATCAGCGCCCGGTAACTCGTTAATTAATCCGATGTGCACACATACGTCTAGTACTCGACACTCGCCGCTATCTTTGCGTTTTAAATAAATAACAAATAATGATGCTAGCATCATCACACCTTATCTCTAAAACTATCTTAAAAGCTTTAAAAATTCTAAATAAGAATCAAATACCAAAAGTTTAATCCTAATTAATGTTAATAAACCTTTTTCTGGCTACAAAAGGGTTCTCCTTGAGAAATTCATTATGTCTCATTTTATTCTCAAAATAACTCCCACTTTCAATACGATTTAAGACCTCATCAGAAATATTCCAAAAGTTCCCACTACTGTAGATTTCTAAGGCTTTAGTTTTGCTCTTAAACATTTCCAGATTAGATTTAAAAATATTTAGATTTAATGCGGTCTTCACCTCTATGGGTAGCTTATTCCAAATCAACATTACCCTATCATTTAAAAAATTTCTTTGAAAACGATTAATCTTGGAAGCTTTACTCTTCCCTGGCTTACATATCAAATTTACTCCAGACCTACTAAAATTAAAGACTCCAGCTAACTGGGATTAATTTGAATTAAATTGACCTTTGAATGCAGTACCACTTACAATATATTCAGAAACTCTTGTTTTGAAATTGAGTTTGTTATAAATTCACCTAACCAACCTACGAAAGGGCTCTGGTTAGAGCAGTCTTACATAATACAGATGGAAACATTTTGATTTAAGAAGTTTCCGTAGTTTAAGTAGTAGTTTTAATACTTTCAACACTACTATTATACAAATAATTTGAGTAAATGAATATGAACGTGTCAGTTCGAAATATTTGATGAAAAGTTTCCTACAAACGCATTTTCAAGTCTACAGAGAAAATCAACAAAGCTACTAAAGTTTCAGTAGCCTGAGAGGTGTTCGAAAACAAACTTTGATCTGTGCCGAAGTTAAGTTTGAGAGGGCATCTTGTATTCGACAGTAGTGTGGCTAGTTTTTTATTTACATAAAAAATTTCGAAGAGAATTTGGTCAAAATATTTTGAGTCATGTAGAAAACAGTTAAACTCGAATCAGAAATGAAATCGCAAAGTGTATCCGCTGTATAACTGTATACATCTCCACTGTGTAAATGTTAACTTCTCCGCTGTGTGAATTATTATTTTTCATTTTTATTAACGAGATTTCCCCTAGCTTTTCCTGGGCAAAATGGAGTCTGGTGAAAATGTTTACTGTCATACAATAATGCTCAGAGGCCAAATGTTTTAAAAGATCTTTATCAACTTACTTTTACCTTATCTAATTTTTAATCATTGATGGTCAAAGAATCGCAAATAGGCGAATAATTGCAAACAAATTTAATGAATACTTTACTTCACTAGCTAGTAACCTCAATGAACAAATACTCTCAAACGACTATGTAACTATTGACCCCATCAATTCTTTTGTACAATACCTTTCCACTTCTGTAAGCAGCTCAATCTTCCTTGAGGATACAACTCCACTGGAGATAGTTGAAATCATAACAAATCTCAAGAATGGAAAGGCTAGTGACATTCCTATAATCGTTCTGAAGAGACCTGCCAAATTGTTATCAACCATATTAGCCCAATTATACTAATAACTAGTATGCTAGTCTGG
>JH153160.1:56789-72559 GCA_000226015.1 Mnemiopsis leidyi
CCGCAAGGCAATGAGTTTGTAGTTGTAACTTTGTCGACGGTGTTACCCGACTCGCGCGCGGCTCGTAGCTTGCTGCTCTCTTGGCAAGACGTTTCGTGAAAACGTTAGAAGGATATCATCTCGTCAATTGTAACTTGATAAATGAAGTTGTGAGGATCTGAATAGTAATTCTTTTAGAATTTAGGAGCGCGATGTGGTAAGGTAAAAATCCACGTACAACGTAGGCGTAGCCATAAAAACTCAAAAGCAAGCGACCGAGTTGACGGAGTGAACTCAGTTAATTGTTACCCCGGGCTTAAACGGAATATCACTTTATTTTAGAGAGAACAGCCAAGAGACTCTCCCCGGTCAAAGGGAGCAACCAATTTATTGGTTTTTGGTAATTTATTATTTCACACCCAATTAAGAAAGATAAAGGTCGAGTGTTGACTCATGTACCTCTGCCTTTCAGCAAGGTTGGTGCAGCCCCGCCAATTAGCAACATCGCTGTTTCTGCCATCTGAGCGTTCTTCACCGCCGTCACCGTGTTGGTTAGGCCCGGACCTGCCGTCACGACACAAACTCCGGGTTTGCCGGACATGCGACAAGCGGCGTCCGCTGCAAAGGCGGCGCTGATTTCGTGTCGCGTGTCGATAACTCTAACTCCAGCAGATTCACATCCCGTTAGAATTGGTGAGATGTGACCTCCAGTAAGTGTAAAAACCTGGGTAAGGCGAAATTGTAATGGATAGGAGTTTTGTATGTTGCAGAGAAGTACACTATTTCGTAGTTGGCATAGTTTTGAGCAAATTGAGGGGCTTATTAATGTCATTAATGATATAAGTAAAGTTTGAGCATAGTAAGTTGGAGCATAGTAAGACAGAGTAGTTTGAAGAAAAGTAGAGTGTAGAAAGTGCAAGTCTTACTACGACTATACCTGGGAAATACCGTGACCCTTGAGAGTTTTAGCGACAATATCACCACCATGGTATGGACAGTTGGGGTCGAGTTTGTAGAAGAACCGGTCTAAGTTCAGAACACGCCGGACCGGCGACAGGGCGTTCCACAACCGCGTGGTGGGACTTCGTGATAGCATTGTCCTAAAGAGTAGTGACAGTGTGCGACTTCATTAACCAGCAGTCAGCACTTTTTAGATATTTTCTCTGATTTGATTTATTTAATAATATGTGAACCCTAGTGCATGGTAATCGGTGGTTGTTAAAAACCTATTTGGCCGACTATGGATTTTTATTCGGCTGACAATCGAATCCTGATTCCTGGGTAATTTCCTGCTGGAGTCTTAATGATATTCAAACACATGATAAAACGGAAAGTTATCTGAATTGAAAGCATTAGGTCATTTCCTCACTGAGGGTCAGTCTTCATTAAACTCTACAAGGGATTGAATTCAATAAATAAATAAATTTGAAAATAAATTAAATCATCCAAACTCAAAGGCTAAAATTATCGCATCACAAAATCGTATCTTTTAATAAGGGGGCTTATAACATTCTTGAAAAACGGCTAAAACTTGATCATAGAAAATGCACACAATTCTAAAAACCTCTCTCCCTACGATACTCCTTATAATTTGCCACCAACTCAGTCTCGGGAGTAAAGACATCCTCCTCAAAATCAGGATTGTACCCGTAGTACCTCTCATTCATGACGGTGTGTAGAGGGTTGGTGTGATCTATAGCGTTGGCGATACAGTCGGGAACCCCCACTCCACTGTAGGAAGCCCCTATCAGGGACAGTCGGAGGTTCTCCTCTCTGATCAGCCGGTACAGGTGTTTAACTTTGTTCCGGTGTCCGACTGTGTAGTGGGGGATGCATTTCTCCAGAATGTCTATCTGGCAGACACTCGGTTCAGCTGTGATGCCCAAGTATTGTTTTACTGTGTCAAGAGCCATTGTTTTGATAAGATCTAGGTCACATGACTGAGAGTCGCCAAAGTATTTCTCGAACCATTCACCGCCTAGCATGAGGGACATACGACATGACCTGTACTCATTTGTGTCTGATCCAGGGAATATCGCCGAATCAAATATTATTCCCAAAACGGCTGGATTTTCGTAAGACGGTAGCAAACATCCAAAGGCCTGAAGATCGAAAGACAAGTCTTTAAACTCCAAAGAAACGTGAGCTACGTCCACAAATTTGAATTCAGACAATTTCTCACCAATTTCCTCATCACGAAGAGCTCGAGCCAGAGCAAAGGACGGAAGTGCTGATACAACATAGTCGCAGTGTCGAGGTTTCCCGCCCTTGACAGTAACCGCTACCTCGGGGTTCCTTACTGAAATGTGCTCGATTGGAGAGTTTTCGTAAATATCAACGTTAGAACTGTCCCGTAAGATATTTAGAATAGCTCGGGGTAACTGTTCCATACCGTGATTAAAGTTTAAAATTCGCCACCCATCATGATTTGCTCTAAGAGAGAACTCGCTAAATTTGCCCACAAAATCGGGGTTTTCAATCTTATTGCGATACATAGATTTGATAATACTCCGGTGTCCATATTCACCCTGGACGAGCTGCGGAAACACTGCGGAAGCACCTAAAGTCCTGCAGTCGCTGGCAAATATCCCCCGACACATGGGATCTGATACCAGCTCGGCAATTTCCCGACCAAATCTTCTCTTGAAAAACATGTAAACCGACTCGTCATTAGCGGAATATCTACCTTTAGATGTAAGGTCTCTGACAGCTGCTCTGATAAACATGTTACGTTTCTCATGCTTGAGAAAAGTGCTCACACTGGATGGTAACGCCATGACCTTCCCCTCCAAGCCCAAGTACCTGGTCCTAGCAGCGGGGTGGTGTTTGGTGACACTGACAACTTCTGAATTCAGAGCAATCTCGTCGATAAACTCCAACAATCTCATCCCACTCTTCCCAACACAGCGCAGAGAGTGGGGTCCCAGCTCAAACCTGGCTCCATTGTCCGCATGTCGAGTTTGAATCCAGCCCCCAAACCGAGAGGAGGCCTCGTATAGGGACACGTGGGCGGCTGGGTTGAGGGAGAGGTTGTAGGCAGCTACTAGTCCTGATATACCTCCTCCTAGAACCGATATCTTCATGGTATCTTCACTATATTCTAGGGATGGTAGTTGGTAAATGGTGAGATGAACAATGTACAGTGATACCATCACTACCTTAATAGGGTAACCCGTATTACATCGTTCTACTACTTCTCTATAGTAAAATCAGCTTTAAGGTTTTTTAGTGTTGGTCCTTAGCAGATTGATGTCCATCATAAGACAAAGGTCGAATAAGACAAGAACGCGAATTTATTATCAAATATCTTAAAATAAAATTATTAACAATTCAACAATACATCCATGATTAATGATATTCAAATACAAAAATATATAATACGGGTTTAATTGTTGATTAGAAATTATAGAGAAAACTTTTAGCAAAAGAATACAAATATAGACAGTGAACTATGAGATGAACAATAAACACTTAGATTAAAACATTATATCTTTTAAAAAGAGAAGGCAGCTGAGGATAAAAATAATAAATCAGAATCCCTCATTTCCAATCTGACTCATTTAAAATCATTATGAAGAGCATTTAAAATAGATTTTTTCACCGACAGGGCAAGTGTAACTCTATTACTGGCATTCTCTCATACAAACAAGATCTTAGAAGACGAGTTTCACAATTCACAACTTGATCTCTTTCCATCATGTGCCTACTGCCCTCAAATCGGGAATAGTAAAGCATAGGACGGAGGTTGTGTCAAAAATGTAAGTATGGACATCGTGGCACTTTAAAGCTCTTCATTCTTCAATCATCTTCAGTATCGATATCAGATTTTAAGTTGTCGCAAAACTCGAGCATCTCATCCAACACCTGAAAAGAAGAATAATCAATTTAAGGTCTTGGGGTTAGGAGTCATGGAAATACAATAAAGCTGCAATCTGAGTCAAACTCTCTACACTTAATGACTTTATGAAAGTTACACTTAATGACTTTATGACTTAATGAAAGTGGTTTACCTTTTTCGTGCACTCCGGGGTATCCATGTGTAGATAATGTTTGGCTCCCTCGTAAAACCGAAGTTTTACAGACTTGGGACACTTCTCTGACCACTCTTTTAAATTGGAGTTCTAAGGAACATAGGTATAATTGAATGAACATTGACCAATATGAAAATGAAAAACTCAAAATTCCAACTATTAAGCTATCAAGTAATGTCTGAAAGACAACTTCAAACGAGATCCCCGTACATTTAGAAGCTCATCCGCCAGTCCACACTGGAAGAGAGTAGGACAACAGAGAGGTTCCTCTGCCCCTTCGAGGTCCCCAATTGCTGTTGTGACGGCGTGTATTGTACTGAGCCGCGGTCCCTCGTGCCAGATAAACGGGTCATGGGAGTACTTGATTCTTTGTTTCTGTAACAAGTATTGGTGGGGTGAAGTTCTTAAATGACATGATATGTTTAACTTGGTAAACTAAGGCTGTTACTTAGCTGTTATTGAAGTTATGTTGCTGGCAACCCCCGATCTTATAGTATAGTTTAATCCTATGCAATTCTGTCGCCATTTTCAATTTTGAGCACTTTAGCAGCCTAAACATGCCTTGTCTGCATTTTGTTTATTGAGTCCATTGTGTGTTTCTGTATTGTTTGATGAAAGTTTAAAATCAAATCATAAACTAAGGCTGTTAATTTGCCGTTATTGGAGTAAGATACCTACAAAACCATATCGATTCTCTCACCTGATCGTTGATAAAACTAAGGCTGTTAATTAGCTGTTATTGAAGTTAGATACCAACAAAACCATATCTATTCTCTAACCTGATTGTTGATTAAACTAAGGCTGTTACTTAGCTGTTATTGAAGTTATATACCAACAATGCCATATCGATTCTCTCACCTGATCGTTGATCAGTAGCGCCGGGTCAGTGCCATTGACAGGACTGTAAGCTAGAGGAAGCACATAGGACAAATACCAACACACATTGACTGTAGTCTCGTGCTCTTCTTTAAACTGAATTTCAGGAGGGTTAGTCATTACCAACACACATTGACTGTAGTCTCGTGCTCTTCTTTAAACTGAATTTCAGGAGAGTTAGTCATTGATCCTGTCACTACTAGTGACAGGTTCAATCACTAGTGACTCACTAGGTAAACGTTGACTGCAGTTTTCTTGCTTCATTGTTCACAAATCATACATTAAAATACCTTGAAAATGGGGGCGTGAAGAACCAATCCCTTGACAATACCAGGATTCTGGGCAGCAAGAAGAGCCGCCAGTAAGCCGCCAACTCCGTGCCCGAATAAAATCACATTGTCCGTCTCCTGGTTGTGACACATGATCTCATCCAGACACTGCAGTGTATCTTTAACGTACGTCTGGAGGGTGAAATTATTGATAACTTTTGGCAGTTTTATATCTCCTGATTTTCCCACATATTGTTGAGGAATGTATATGAACCACCTTGATCAGCTATACAGTTTGACGGTAAACTAACCTGGTAGTTGGAAGTATGGAGTCTAGTACCACCGCTCAGTCCATGTCCGTATTGATCGTGAGTTGCAACTGTGTAGCCAGCCTCCAAAAACCGAGCTGCTATCGTGTCGTATAACAGACAGTGTCCACCCAACTCGTGTAGAATGTAAACTATTCCTGAGGGGTTGTAGACAGCTTTGAACGTGGGCCGTTTGTAAGCTAATTACCTGAAAGTTTTTGACAAGAAATTTGCCCTTTTTTACAATTAAGTCGGAAAAACTTGTGTTGGACGTTATCAATACATACGCAGTGTGATAAAAAAGGAACAAATGTGTAATAATAATAACCTTTTGGAGAGGAGGTAAGCGGCCAGATCCGTACAAACAAACTTTTACCGGTAGTCTTGGAAATAACTTGCAACGAATTGTCCAACAGACTTCCCATGCTGTATTAACATATAAGATCTCTAAACAAGTTGAAATGATAATGTGTAATGGGCTGAACGCAAAATCATAAGTGTTAACTGAGAAAATAATAATAACGGCAGAATTTGTTCATTAAGTTCGGAGAAAAACTGGATTATTCTTAGAACGTCCTGTGGCATTTTAACTAATTTCCTGGCCTCAAATATCTGAAATCAATTACTTGACATTATACTGTATTTTGTCATAAATTTGATATTCAAGTTCAGATAAATATTACTCATAAGATAGGATTACAAGTTGTACACACTATGAATAGCATATTGAAAATTTCAAAGGATACGCTCCCTCAAGTCAAATAAGATTTTGTCGTATTGCAAGAATTCTGATCAACAGAAGTCTAATAAATAATGTAACATAAAAATGCTGACCATGGAATAAAATATATTTACAAAATGCTAACCTAACTAAGTACAAAGTAATATTACAAAATGATGAAAACATATGTTAAAAGCTGCCAATTCATTCAAATTATGACGATTAAAAGTTTCTACGCATGTTGTTCTCGACGGAGTATAATCTTGATTTGACATTGTTAATTTCCCCGAGAAGTTTCTTGGATCGCTGAGCGGTAGACTTTACATGCTTCAAGACGTGAATGTCAGGATTTTCTTTCTCAGCCAATGTTACCTAGGAGTGGATAACGTGTGCTATGTGTATGTCAATCATTTTTAAGCGTTTTACTTTCTAATAAAGAACCTAATTATTAGTATTTTTTAACTATTTTATTATTAAACCTTAGGTCAAAAGTATATGTCAAATTTTCTAGTGTGCCGTGCCCTACATAGAGGGATTACAGTCTATTCATATTATACTATCTATAATCTTATGTAATATATTTTTTTTGAGTAAACATTGACCGAGGGAAACTCGGTCCCCAATCAATCAATCATAAGCATATTAACAGAATACAAAACAACACTTTATAAAGCCTTACTTCTCACTTGAAATTCATTATGATGAACACTTTTTGTACCGTACAAATAGAAGCTCTCACCTTGAAAAGCTGTTTCTCAAGGTCGTGTACTTTCTTTCTCAACATTTGCACGTCTGTTTTGAAGCCTTCCATCTCTAACGTTCTTCTGCTATCAAGTGCTTCGTACCTGAGTAGAAATGACAGATTGTAATCAGACAGATAAACTTTCACCACAGAAAATCAGCGCAGCAACAAGTCAAGTAAAGTAAATTCCTAAAATCCAGGAATGTACTCCACGTCTCCACAACAGCAAACCTTGAGTTCATGGTCGTCAGTCGCTTTGTCATCTGAGAGGTTCGCTCTTTGAACAGAGATCGAGACACGTCGTTCTCTTCTTTAACTTTACAAAGTTCTTCCTCTAGTGTGAGACACTGTTCCCGATACATGTCGCACAGCTTGTTTGCCTTGGTAGAAGAAAATTAATTTGTAGATTTGTAGAGTCGTAGAG
The DNA here is from genome assembly GCA_000226015.1 of Mnemiopsis leidyi. Taxonomy (NCBI): domain Eukaryota; kingdom Metazoa; phylum Ctenophora; class Tentaculata; order Lobata; family Bolinopsidae; genus Mnemiopsis; species Mnemiopsis leidyi. The sequence goes on from JH153160.1 coordinate 64,140, forward strand.
AATAGATATAGTGCACTTTTAGTATATTACGACAGGACACAGGTCAGTCAATTGTTTAACGAAATCTTGTTGGATTTCCTTGAACAAGGGGCGTTGATACAAGGCAAACAGCCTGAGTTAATCTGGATATTATGGAGTTCATATTAATATTTTGAACATTCGTCTAGATATTGGCATGGTCAAGCAGAATTGATTAAGAAACGTGCGTGCGCGCGACAACACCACATGCTGAAATTTCAAATTTAGATAATGATGAAGCATTTTATTTGTGCGCCGAATTGAATATATAAGTGTTTGGCCCAAATCGGCCACTGTAACTGAATTTACCAACGTTAAATTGAGGTTTGCGGACAAAAGCTCTCTCAAATCTGAACGAACACTATTGGTTCAATTTTACACAGCTAAGACACAGAGGCGGAGGGTAATACCCTCAAATGATCTGAAATAACGAAATACAACATAACAAGGCGACATAAGAATCTTACAAAGCCCACCTGATCTAGTTCCACTTGAAGATTCTTGTTGGTTGTAACTATGACCTGTCTGCCCGTTAATCCTAACAAAGCCTGCTCCCCCACGTCAGTAAGCTCTGTGCAGGTTGTGTCTATATCCTGAAATGTGATATTCAGATCTAGTAAGCTCTGTGCAAGTTGTGTCTATATCCTGAAATGTGATATTCAGATCTAGTAAGTTCTGTGCAAGTTGTGTCTAAATCCTGAAATTTGATATGAAATGTGATATTCAGATCTAGTAAGTTCTGTGCAAGTTGTGTCTAAATCCTGAAATTTGATATTCAGATCTAGAAAGTTCTGTGCAGGTTGTGTCTATATCCTGAAATGTGATATTCAGATCTAGTAAGTTCTGTGCGAGTTGTGTCTATGTCCTGAAATGTGATATTCAGATCTAGTTAGTTCTGTGCAAGTTGTGTCTAAATCCTGAAATGTGATATTCAAAACTATGAATCAAGGTAACAGGTGGGGAAAGGAAGGGACCAAATGGAGCTCCCCAGCGTGCCCGTATTCTGGGAGGGGGATGGGGTGCAATAGGACAAGTGCCCCATTCCTTAAGATGAGACCTGGGTGCACTCGTAACAAGGAAAATTTGGCAAAAAATTTGGTGACATGTTGAAAATCCCGAGGAGCACGTGCAATATTTTGTATTAATGTATGTATCTAACCATGCCGTGCATAGCTGTATCTTAACAAGTTTAGATTAACAACTAACAAGAAGGAAGGCAAGGAGTACATGGTGGAGACTGGAAGGTGCTTTTTATTACCTACAGGACATAAAATAATAATCAATGAATCAATTTCTTAACGGAAACCATGAGCCATGATGAATAATAAATTTAAGGTAAAAGATGATACAAATAGAGGCTCAAACGACACACCTTGCTCAAAGCAGAAGTTCGAACAACAGAATTTTCAAATTTGTTGCTCTTAAATTGTAAATGAACCTTGTTGCAAAATTGTTCAATGTTGACCAATGCTGCGCTCGGCCAGTTGCCCCCAATCCAAAAAGCTTGCAGCCCTGCTCCCCACCCCCTGCCTTCCAAACCCCCCGCCCTGGACCCCTGCCCAAACAATCTCCACAGTACACATCAAAATATAAGAAACAATTAAACAGTACAATTGGTCCATATCAGAACGTAATTGATGAATTCGGTTATTTAGAGCACTGAGGCGAAAGAGAAATAAAATTACCGTCTTCAATCATTGAATTCATCATGTTATAGTTACTTGGTACCACCGCCATAGAAATTAATGTAAAAATTATCGATTACAATATGATTCAATCACATGGAAATGCAAAAACATCGCCTGCCAAGGAAACAACAGCTGCGATAGAAAACGTGGAGGAACGAAAGAGGGACTCTCGCCTGTCACCAAGAACAACTGTGTTATGGGTACAGACTCCTAAGTGGAAAATAAGCAACTAGGTGCCCCACCACTACCACTACTTTTAAGTCGAAACTAAGTCCGATGTATTGCAGATATATTCATCCATATGTCCCTGTCACATTCAGGATAGTTTTAATGAGACTTGAGAGTTTTCGCAACCAAGGAAGACTTATTAGCTTATTTCTCTGTAGTTCTAGGTTCGCTCAAATCCCCTATTTAGGGTGGGGTACGATGTTAGAGATTAACCAGTGATTGGGCTTTTCACCTCTGGTATGAGCTCTGTCACAGTAATCGAATACGATTTTATCAGGTGCCCCTAAATTAAGTTCCTAAATCAAGGAGCTGGTAATTTTCCGTACTTTTTACCATTTCAAGATTCTAGCTGGAAAGTTTCTCCAACTTAGAACCACATTTGCTAATTTTTAAACGATTTTAGAGTTCAACGTTTGACAATGACCACCAAAATTCTTAATACTTATGGTCTAATGGTCAAAAACTTTTACCCTGACCATTGTCTATTATAAAGACTTCCAATATCAAATTTGGCAAAATCAGCCGGAACCTGAACCAGACCTGTTCGGGAGAACCAGACCTGTTCGGGAGACCAAGCTGGCTACCATGTAATTGATCTAGTATGTTAACCTCTTTAAGTTTATCCAGTTCTCTGAGAAGATGATCTTTCTCCTCTATCCAGCGTCTTTCTGCTTGTCGATGTTCGTATTTTAATGTCAGGAAATCTTTTGTACCTGTCAATACGAGTATGTATAATCTACTGGTTAATTTGAGTAAATTATATTAAGTTCCATACTTTAGAAAAATATGTAACAAATCACAAAAACCAACATGTAACTTTAAAATATATTTTAACCCACTATCGTAAAGTAGACTCTGAGTTTTCTGAAGTTGATCACCTAAGTGATGTACACGCTCCTGTAAGTGTTGTGTCTCAACTTCGTGTTCCGCTCGTCGTATCTCCGCGTCTTCACGCAACACTGCCACTTGGTCATGATGTAACTTCTTACTGTCGTGCAGCTACCAGAATATTATTACTTATTTTTAAAGTAATCTGATTGCAATTGATACATCACACCAATAAAATTCTACTAAGTTTAGTAAATATAATGACTATGATAAAAGACCTGAGATTGTAAGGATTCCAGAGTCAAGAGCAAGCTATTCTTTTCGATCTCGTCATTTTTCAGCAGGTCCTCTTTCTTTTGAGTTACCGGTTGCTTTTTCGGTTTAACGTTGCTCTAAGAAAAAGACTGGTCATGATAGAATATCATGTGTTCAGTTACATTGTACGGATCGATTCATCATATTATTTGATTTTGAGAGAATATTCTCAAATCAAATAATTTGCTGAACTGTTGTGTCTGTTTTTGTGTCATAGAGCAATGATATTGGTGTTGAAGCACATTATTTGTGAAAGCACCTTATTAACTATTGCATTTAATACAAATAGCAGCAATTCCGGAAAAAGAAACCTTCTCTACCACAGTAAAAATACCTTGAGTGGAGGCTTAGAAACAAAATAAGTTGTGCTTTGAGAAGAAGGTCCGACACTCAGAGATAACAGGTGCTGAATCTTCTGTCTATCTTCTAATTCTCTTATCTTAAGTCGGTCGTTTTCTGCATGAACTTTTAATACCTGGCAAAAAGTTTCAGCTAATGATTTAGCATTCAACTCTACAGAGTTTGTTAAGTTTTATTCCCATTTCAGATGAAACTTTTAAATAATTTTCTTCCTATGACAGATTTCTGTATTTGAATAATTTACACCTGTATCCAGGCTTTTACAGTTTTACTGAAGAGGCACCTTTAACCCTCAATCACCTATTTACTGGTCATTCCACTCAGTTGACCGAAGAAGATTGAATAGGAAAATGTTCTTAGCGCACTCCTCTACATCCTGTATAGGAGTTCAGGGGCAGAAACCACTGAACCACCAACCCGCAGGTTGGAAAATAGTTTTATAACAGGAACCCTGACCTGTTCACGTTCCTGAAAGAGGCAAACTTGCAGATCACTGATAGCTTTTTGTAAAGCCTTGACCTCCTCATCTTTTTGTTGCACTTTCCACTCAGAAGAGTGCTGGCTCTCAGCTGCTGTCTTGAACTTCTCTAGTCTATCTAGCGTTTCTTCTCTGTCTTGATCGTACTCAGCTACCTGAGATAGCAGATGGTATCTCAATAAAAAATGGTATATTCTTAATGTACCTGATTTAATCTATCTGTGCTAGAAAACAGTGTGCTTATCATTCTGTATTTGTGAAGGGTCTTGTATGAACCAAAAAGAGTGATCATCAAAGTTCGACATTAAATTACTAAGATCTACTATACCTTGTCACGGTAAAACTGTAGAAGCTCAGCTGAAGGGCGCAGTTGAGCAAGTCTCTCTGATAGTGGCAATACAGGGGAAGCATCCAAATCTGTCATTCCAATCTATAAAGTCACATATGTTGGATTTACAAACGTCTTTGTATAATTTGATGACATTAGTTATTGATCATATGTGAAACAAAAATTAATTTTCAAACGTTCAAAGATTTTTACAACAACTTAAAACTGTACACACATAACTTTCAGGGAATTTTGGCTCACAATGCTTTGAGCTACACATTGCTTGCAAATTCAAAATGAAATCATTTATTCATCCAAACATATGGAGTCTCCACAAGCTGAAGTTTCTTTAAGTTTGGTGTTAAAATTAAATGAGCCTGTTGCTCATAGGAATTTTGAGGATGGCTTATGGTACAAAGGTGGCCCCTAACAGGGGCCACCTCCAGTGTCCCATCAGACTAAGCCTTAGCAATTGGTGGCATGGGAGGCAGGCAAAAGGAATTCCCAGATCTGCCAATCCTAGAGGAGTGCACTAAGGACATTCACCTATGCAATCTTCTTAGGTCGACTCAGCCGAATGACGGGGAAACAGTGATTGAGGGTCAAATGAGGAGGGTATCTGTTAAAAGATCTAGAAACTTCCAGGAGCCTCTTCAGTAAAACTGTTAAAGCCTGGGTACAGGTGTAACAAATACAAATACTAAATGTCTCTAGGGCACTTTCCGGAAGATAAGATAATATAAGCTAATATAAGCTATTAATATAAGCTATTAATATAAGCTATTAATATAAGCTATTAATATAAGATAAGATAAGATAAGATAAGATAAGATAAGATAAGATAAGATAAGATAAGATAAGATAAGATAAGATAAGATAAGATAAGATAAGAATTATGATATATTAAATCATCACAGATCATAAAAAAATGTGTGCATTCTATGTACACTCAATGCACCTTCATCATGGTGCTAGTCAACTGTAATAAATAAAATAAAATCATTTGAGCCTCTTAGCCCCAGTGGCAAAACTTTACCCCGCTGAATTCGATTTGCCACCCCCTTTGTGGAGACGGCTTGCTTCGCTTGCTGAAATTTGTCCGTCGAGCAACATACTCTCATTGTACTTTAATTTGAGTTACTACACTGGGATGTGAGCATTCAGCTCAACGGCGTAACAATGCCCTAAAAGCCCTGGTTGATGTCGTTCCAAGCTATTCTGTGTCCAGTGGTGAGGGAGTTGTGAGCAAGGGCAGGCTTTACTTTGTCTAGGGGCGTCATAGGCGTTGTTGAGTCTGTGGCAGCGTCTGTGCTCCTTCATGCAGTGGATGAGAGGTCTGTAAGTCTGTCCATTGTAGGTAGAGCTGCAGTCCAAGCAGGAGATCTCTAAGATGGTGTGGGGAGTAACGTCAGGAGGAGGGGTAGTCTTGGTCTTTGTTAGTGTGTCACTAAAATCAGTGGCGTAACGTAGTAGGTCTAGCCAATATGGCGCCCCTCGGCGATGAAAATGCGCCCCTAATTGGCGCCCCTGGTGTAAGGGCTTACTTGAAGCAATTTGTGAAAAATGGCCGAAAATCTAAATAAATAGTGAAGTTATTAAACCAAACACGCGATTTTGCTAGTAGCGCAGTTAATCTTTCAAAATTGTCCCATATTTTTTATGACGATTTGGCGCCCCCTGATGACGGCGCCCCCCGGCGTAGCCAGGGTGGCCGGGGCATCGTTACGCCGCTGACTAAAATCTTATGTCTGATAGACCATTGAAATATTTATGTTCCGCTTTCTGCCATCATAAGGGTTTTCCATTGAATATGCATTGTGTTTCTCTTTACTCTGCAAATAGAACGTGCCTTCAATCTTTTCTACTTGATCGATCAATAGCCGACCGGGGTCTATTACCTGGAAAGCAGTATAGATAGGCGCGCATGATGCTGGACTCCTCCGACCAGCTGTCCAAGCATCATAGCAGCTGCTTATATGACCCCCACTCCCCAGATTTGAAAGCAAGTCGGGGCACTACGTAGAGCTTAGATCAGCTCTTCGTCACCCACCATACCATCTTTTCCAATGAAACCCTTGAAAACCCTTGATTTACCGGGCCTCTATTTACCAGGTCCCTCTATTCACCAGGCCTCCTTCCTTTCCCCCGAAATTTTTCAATATTTTCACAATAACTTATTTTTTCCAAAATTTGGAAATGGGATATGAGCTTTCTATAGCAGGCACCAGCACACGTGACATTTTGGTAATGGTATCTCTTCGCCATGTGACACCGTGATAGAGCCTTAACATGCAAGCTGACAGCTCATACACACGTGCACTGATATATGTAACGTAACCACTGCGCGGCATACATATACAATAAAACAATCGACCTTGAGATTACTGATTTAAGATGTAATTCAGAATTTCAGGACGTTGAATCCATTCTGACAGTTTTAAATCCCTCAAGGAGTACTTTTATCAAGAAATTTGATCAGGATGACGTTTACATATAGCTATCAATAACTTAAGTTACTGTTTTTGGCCAAAATTATGCCATATTTTGGTCATATTCTATTTATCGGGCCCCTCTATTTACTGGGCCTCAACCCTTTCCCCCGAGAGGCCCGGTAAATCGAGGGTATACTGTAAACTGTTTCTTTTAACTTTCTAGGTTAGCTTTAAACATATTAACACTTGATGAGTTCCTAACGGGAAGGTGGTTCTCAAAAGACTTAACACGTTCTGCAATTAACTTGGAACTAAAATTTTTCACCTTTGGGTTAACAGGCCCGTTTTTGTAGGACTTACTGACTATATTATTGTAAATTTACGCGGCACATTCTCAAGATCAAGGATAACTCTCCAATTTCCATGGCAAGCATTTTGGTTCCACAATTGAACACAGTATTCCGTGCTGAAGGATAGGAGCCTGGGCCCTGGAGCATTCGTAGAACCGTCAACTGTTGGATGAACTCTTATATAGCTCTACAGTTTTAAAGTCCTGGTAATTATATCCGTCAAACGGACTTGAGACTGAATCGTTCTGTTTAGTGTCTTCAAAACAGTTTTTCATTCTGTTGACGATCAAGATGTTTTCGGATTGAGACCTGTTGGTTGCTTTCATTTATTAGATTACTTCGCTTCGATTTCATGTAAAATTTAACGATTATATTCGTCTCGTGACTCGTGTAATATGACGATAAATGTACGATACTGAGTAGAGTTTTGTTGTGGTAGCGCTCGATTCATATGGTCGTTTCTTTTGACTGTGTTGTCTGACTTCGTCCGACCCTCATCACTCATTCGAATTTGTCGAGATGATACCCGACCCGCGCGCGGCTCGCAGTTTTCTCATGCTCTCCTCTAACGTTTCGTTAGAACGTTAGACGGATATCATCTCGTCAAATTCGAATGGGAATAAAATGACAAGAGGGTGTTATGTCGTTAAGTGCGTGGCGCGTTCTTTGTGTTGGGTCAACATTTTTTCTTTAACGAGCGATGCTGGATGAGCATTTAAAATTTCCCCGACATTGATTGTTGATGTCGCTTGGCCAGAATGCGTGATTGAGCGCGTGTTGGCCGTGACAAAAGTTCAGCTCTAACTAACAACCTTTTGCGCGCGTCGCGCGCGCCATGAGAGCAGCAAGCTTAAAGCTGCGTGCGAGTCGGGTAACACCTCGACAACTAGAATGTAGAATTAAGGTCAAAGGCGCCTGGAAAACTATGTTCTATGCTCTGGCTGCTAAATAGGTAATACTTCACTTAACACGCGCTCTCACTCATTTCGAAGAAATTTCTAGAATTTCTAGAAATTCTAGACGCGCATCGCATCGCCCGTTGACTAACTTGCAATACCATTACCAAAACGTCGCCTAGCCCGGCTGCCGCAAAGCGGCGCGGCGCGGCAGCCTCCGTGATTGCTCTAGCAAGAGCCTTTTTGCTTGTACCGTGTCAATGCTTGCACAGGGATAATGGGATCATATTCGTGTTAAGCAACGGTTCTAACAAAGCGCGAGTCGGGTAACATGAACAGTACCTCGATCAAAAGAGACACGGTTAACAGAGACACGGTAAATATAGAATTTATTGTATTCCTTTTAGTAATATATTACCTCAACGGGCGATGCGCGTCTAGAAGTTCTTCGATGTCGCCAGGCCAGAAATGCGTGAGAGCGCGTGATGGCCGCGACAGT
>JH153160.1:74733-87034 GCA_000226015.1 Mnemiopsis leidyi
AAGGAGAAGGAGAAGGAGAAGGAGAAGGAGAAGGAGAAGGAGAAGGAGAAGGAGAAGGAGAAGGAGAAGGAGAAGGAGAAGGAGAAGGAGAAGGAGAAGGAGAAGGAGAAGGAGAAGGAGAAGGAGAAGGAGAAGGAAAAAATGGAAATCGGTACGTTGGCAATACTAATACAGTAAAATCTATATTTACCGTGTCCCTCGATTTACCGGGACATCTCCTTTTCCGCTCGATATAATTCAATACAGTTAAACCTCTATTTGCTGTAACTCTATTCACCGTATCCCTCGATTTACCGGGCCTTCTCCCTTTCACCCGAGAGGCACGGTAAACAGGGGTTTTACTGTAAACCTCTGCACACACAATTGGTGCAAATTACCCAATTTGCATAATTTCATTATTTACTTGAAATTATTGTTCACTGTCCAGAAGAGATGTATAATCGGTCACAATGTGCCTGGTCCTGGTACTACTCCTACTTAGATTTCTACTTGAACCGGACTTTAACCATGCATCTGACAAGACTTTTCTACGGTTCCACTTTCAGTTTACGCTCTGATGCACACAACCAGGCCGGTTCCAATGCCACATAAATTCATCTATCTTTACTCTTAGTCCTTTAGGCCTACATTCGCACCTGCTCTCCAAGCGCTATTTTGTTCGAACTCTAAATCTTATGTTCACGTATTCCCAGAAACAGCGTTGTAATGAGAGGAGAACCTCTTTAACTCGATAAAAGTTGTGAGTTTTGAAAAATAGTTCAATTTTAATTATAGTACTGTCGCCGTTAAAGAAAAGTTGCAAGCGCTCCCTCTGACGTAGCAATTCAGACGATAGCCACACCATTTAAGTATTTAGCAACTGACGCCCGATGACGATATCTCCGGGTTTGTCTCATGATATCCATCGATTAGAAGCTATACCCTTTAGGACTTTGCCGCTTGAGCACGCCATCTGTACTGGCAAGTCTCTGTTTTACGGCAGTCACCACACCTGTCGAGTGTCGGGCGCTGGAAACTGGGGACTCTTTTCGTGGCTGTATTGTTTCAGCCCATTGTTGGATTGGGTCACGTGAGTCCATATGGTAATTGCTTATTTAGGAGCTGCTACACATCCGTTGTCACACGACTTGTAATCGGCAGTAGCTTTATACCACTGTTCTCCGTTTAGGAGTGCATTTTATTTGAAACGACAATGACTTAAATTCTCGTTAAAATTTATCAGTTACAAACCTCGCTTTGCCCCGTGCTACAAACCTCGCTTTGCTCCGTGCTTATTTTTTAAATTTATTATGAAACTTTTATTTGGCTTAAATTCATCATTTCTTGACTAAAGAAAAGTACGACAGTTTATTATTTAAACCTCCGTTTATAATTTAACCTCCGTTTTCTCAGCTTGGAACAAAGGGAATGCCTGTGAAGGGAGGGTTCCTCATCACGCTGACGGCTAGTGCGGTTCTTCTCAACACAGCAGTTCTAACTTCTCTGTTAAGAAAACGTCGATCCATCCCCCCGTACATGCTCCTGGTGATGAACCTAGCTGCATCAGATTTGTGTCTGGCTCTCATGGGATGTTCTCTTAGGGGACCAGGAATGGTGATCCACCACTTAGACTCGGACTCCAGCTTCACTGTGCACGCTGTGTGTAAAGTAGCAATGTTCCTTTATCACCCGGTGATAGTCAGTATCAACAACATGGTTCTGCTTCTCACCTTTGACCGGTTCCTGGCAATCACCCGACCTCTCAAACACAAGATTGTCAGCAACCTGAAGTTCGTCCAGAGAGCCATACTCGTTTCCTGGCTGATCAGCAGCCTTATAACCGCTATAAACATTGTAGGGGTCTATCTACAGGCTCCCGAGGAAGATTGGTTTGATCCTCATTTTCAGCGATGTTCCCTCACCAAAACCTTTACCGGTCAGATTGTTCACGTCTTCAATTACTCCTTCTTCATGGTGATACCTTCCACCTTTTCTTTGTTTTTCTACACAAATATTATCGTAACTCTAAGAAAAAGGAGGTCTCTAAGAATAAGGACATCCCGGTGCACGGAACCCCCTTCACGGCCGTCAGGGAGCGTCTCTCCAAAATCATTTATAACGATCTCTATCATACTCCTTCTCTATTACATGTCATACCTACCCTCCCTTATCTTACGAGACATCCCAGCGTTTGTAGATCTTATTTCTACTCACGTTTATAGTTTCAGATCATACGAATTTCCCTCTTCCGTCACTTCTGCAACTTCGATTACGTTTTACATCTCCACTTTTACTGATCCGATTGTTTATGGAATCAGGTCACCGCACATTTTTCGGGGATTAAAGAAACGTGAAAAGTTCTTTTTGATGAAATTCGCAGAGAAAACCTCGACAGCTGCAAATCTAAATCAAAACGGACCTGCTGAACGAGAGGCGAGTAGCTATGACATGCTTAAATTAAATGTGATTGCAAGACTGTCACCTCCCACAAAAGATTCTTATTGAGCGATAATTGATCCTAAGTATCGCGACATCTGATTGATGAAAATTGTATCTCTTATAAGGACCTTCGTCCGAAAACAAACATCTGACACCTATCCTAATTTTTCCGAAACCACCGTCAAATTTTGACATTGGGACACAGGAAACTTATAATTAATGTATCAACAGCCAGCAACATTTGACAGTGTTTTGACTCAAAACACTGTCAAATTTTGCTGGCTGATGATGCATTAATTATAAGTTTCCTGTGTCCCAATGCATATGAAGCCAACAGTCTAGAGTGTGACTAAAATTTAAGGCTAATTAAAGGAAGGCTATTTTAAGACAGTGCGGTTATATCACAACATAGACGAACCTGTTACATTGGGGTTTACCGAAGGTGGAGAGCTGTGTTGTTTTATCTTTAACTTTCGTTCCGGTTTTCTCATTTGCCATGCTTCACAACAGAACTCTGTCTGTGAACCACGATACCTGCTACCAGGGCATATTCCTGGCATCCATCACCGGACTAGCAATACTCCTAAACGTCTCACTCATCACCAGTTTGTTGACCAATCTCAAGACTCTCCCCCCTTACATGCTCCTGGTTCTAAACCTGGCTGTCTCGGACATCGCCTTCGCGATCGTGGGCTTCAGCATCAGAGCCCCAGGCATGTACTACCACAACTTCTACTCTCAAAACAGAGTTACGGTCTTCCTCTGCAAGTCGACCATGTTCTTTTACCTGCCAATCCTGGTCTCCATCAACCTCACCATCTTAATCCTGACATACGACAGAAAGTGCGCTATCAAGACTCCACTCCACCGAGGTGTCCTACAGACGAAGAGACATGTTCACAAAGCGATTGCAATGTCCTGGTTTATCACTCTGTCAGTTTGGAGTTTACTCGTCGCTTCCGTTATGCTGGGAGTGGCGGGAGATCTTTTCGATTCCCGGTTTGGTAGATGTTCACTGACTTCAACTAATGGTGGTCGGATACTACACTTTTGTAGCTATTTCTTTCTGCTGATGGTGCCGTCCTTTTTCACACTTTTCTTCTACGGACAGATTGTTCACGCACTACTCGGATACAAGAACAGCGTCAGATCAAGACGACCCTTCACCAGACAAAACAGTCGGGTATTTGTTCAGCAGGAGCTCAGGCACGTTGGGTCAAAAATCAAAACTAAATCCTTCCTCACGATAACCATCATACTTGTGTTCTACTACCTTACTCTTCTTCCTTCCTTCATTCTCCGAGATCTGCCGATGATTTTATCCCTGATTTTGGACAGAAATATCCTGAACCTTCCTCCAGCTGTGACTGTGCTGACCTCAGTAGCGTTCTACTTGTCCACCCTCACCGATCCTATTGTGTATGGTATAAGATCGCCCCACATCTTCAAAACTGTAAAACAAATGATGTGGTTTATCAACAAAGATGATGTTTCAGAGTTTGAGAACAGAATGACTTGTAGCGATCCTGGTAGTTCCTTCCGATCCAGAATCGCTGCAGATAGTTGCCCGGCTCCTCAAACTTCTATAAGATTTAGAGGTATCAAAAAGTTTGGGGAGACTGGCGGAGAAAGTTCTGGGACAATTGTTTGCTCGACTTTGAGGAAAGGTAATACGGAAACTTTTCAACTACAACGAAGACAGGGTCAGATCGTCCACGTGGGACAAAAGTTCAACTTGTTACTTCCATTCCTTGTAAAAGTTCGGAAAACTCGTATGCGTTTAGCTAGATGGAACACGCTTTAGGACGTTTAACTTTAAGCTGATATAGGTTGTTTGGGAAACGTTATGAATAATGAAGCAATTAATGTTTCTTAGGTTCATTTAAAGTCCAAGTTTGGATCTAAATTTAAGATGTTTCATGTTGATAAAAGAAAATTGAAATTATGTACATTTGATTTTACATCTAAATACAATCAAATTTAGTAACGGGTAAAATGATTTCGATGGTATTATAGTACTGTCCAGTGTCCAAGTCGACCGATTCCTGGATCCTGAATCAAAAAATTCGCTAATGGCGATGGCTGATGCAATTTTGAGGGATGAGCAGGGATCATGCATCTTAGCCGATGCCACTTTAAAGATTGTCATCTGCCACGGTCAAAAGTGTATCTCGTTTTGCTGTGGTCGACTTGACACTAACAGCTGATGCTCTCTTAAACTTGATAGAAGAGCCCTTGCCTGCCCTCTTCTTCGAGCAATATTTCGCCAATAATTCCTCCTTGATAAGTTTGAGTTCTTTTTTGTATTTAGTGTTTCTAATGATGTAAAGCATGGGGTTGAATAGAGAGTTCATATATATCGTGAGGAACATCATAATCTCTAAAAACAGGAAATTCTTGTCTGACCACATCTGAAATGAAATAAATTAAGCTAAGAAGAGATGTCGGAATTTTTAGGAGGATTTGAATTTTTTGTTTTTCTCCATCATGTTACGGCGATTTACCAATCACGCTGTCAGTGACTCAGTGATACACAAATAAAATGGATTTCTGACATCCAGTGTTTCGTTAAAGCCCATTTTTAAGTAAGTCGATGATTTTTAAAAACGTATATTATCAACTCTTTTAATTTAAAAAATTGAACACTGGAAAACGAGTTTTTCAATTGCTTACCGTAAAAATGTCGAAGAGGTAGCCGAAAATGGCAAAATAGTAGCAGAAGTAACATCCGATAAAGGCGAAAATGATTAGAAGAGTCGTGATAACTGCTTCCTTTTCTTTATCGCCTCCCTTACCTCCTTTTGCTTCTCTCTTGGTGACTGACCTGATAGAATGCTTACGTTTAATATTTATATAGCAAGTATTATTGGAAAACGTTGTCAAATTTTCCGTATCATGCTACAGCGTTTGACCAATGAGAAGTTGGGTTTGACGGTAATGGGCCTACGAGTACGGGGTACGAACAATCAATATCAAGGAAGACTGTCACATGACACAAACGAATAACATTTTGTATAATTATAATTCAATTGTCAATGTTTTCACAGATTTCTTGCAGGAAAGCAATTCTAACTTTCTCATTTAGTTGTAAAATTACATGGCTATTGGCAAAGGGTTGCCCGTAACACTTGCCACGAACGAACCTAACTTTACGTTAAAATGATATCTAATCTAAATTAAGGTTAAAATGATCTCAATCTTTTGTATGGAATTGGATCCGGGGAAAGCTATTAAACTAGGAATATTCGGCATTCGGCGTAATCTCAAAGAATTTTACAACAGCCGAATCCCATTAAGTGATTAAGTCGTAAACAAGAGCTGGCCAGTACACTATACACTGTGTACACTTAAAAGGGACTGACCACTATCACGTGACCGTGATATCTGGTCACGTGCGCTTAAAACCACGCCACGTGACCTTCAACATCACGTTGTATTATAGTTGGACATAATTACTGATTTAAGCGCGCGCTCTTGGTTTGAAATTCTTACACTCGTTTCATTGACGTGTAATTCCGTCCTCTGTCCGTGTCATGTGTTAGCTGCTTTACAGCGGTCAGTATGTGATGTGACGTTTGTATTCAGTTTTTAAAGCCTGCCCAGTGTCTCTTTAAAAGGATATCAACTTCCTAGTTCATGGACTAACAAGAAATAGTTCTGATTATACGATTTACGTCCTTTTGATTTTTAAACGTTTTCCTTTTCTCGTTTGTGCAGTCTACTTCCTAGTTTTTATCGTTTAATCAATTTCACATGTGCCAGAAACCATGTACTTTTATCCTATAAAAGTTTATAGGGCGAATTCGTGAAACAATCAACTGGTATTTTTCGAAGTTTTAGAGTTTAGACGTTTTCGAGACTTAAGCCGAAAGATGTCCGCCGTTTTACAACAAAGATGTTTTTGAAGGAACGATAAGTTATCATCACAAAAGTTAAAGTTTAAACAGTTTAGAACATGCTGTCTGTTGATTTGAATAAACTAATTAACCTTTTGATGAGAGCAATCACCATGTGGAGGGAGCAGAAGACGATGGCGGAGAAGCTTAGGCAGAAAGGAACTACGAATAGCAGGTAGTAAAACAGGATCTCTTGCTCTCCAAATACGTCCTTTGTCGACCTGTGAAATAAGCGTGTTCATGGTTGATGAAGGATATTATCATTACACTTTATAGATCTCTTAAAACTTTACTCTTTTAATAATCATTTAAGAGGCGTTCGATGTTGAAAGTTGCAGATTTTTATCATTTATTTTCAACAATGAGTTGATAAGACGGTGGATTTTCAGTTTGATTGCTTTCCTTTATCTGGTCTCAATTCTCAAAAGAAACATTTCAGATAAAGACAGTGGTAAGACGTTCAACTAACCAGCTGCAGAGAGTGGTCTCGTAGTAAGAGTAGCCCTTGCCAAAGAAGAAGGGAACTGACGACCTCAAACCGGCTATAGCCCACACAACTGCAACCGCGGTTTGGGAGATCCTGATAGTCATGAACCGCTGGTACTTGATAGGGAATATCAGTGCCAGATACCTAAAGTAGATTGGTGGTAAGTGTCATCTGTGAAATGTGAATGATCAAGGAGAGTGTTGGGTTATTCGATGCAGAATTTCAGCACAGATCATGATTTAAGTGTTCAAACGTCATTTGTGTGAAGGGAGCATTGATTTATATATTTTGCGGCTTTATATTTGCTGTTCTATTAATCTATTTGTTTTTGCATTTACAGGAAGCACGACGTTTTACCTGTTAACGGTGATGAGACAGATGCTGAAGAGAGAGGTGAAAGTACAGGTGTTGATAAAGAAACCGGATATGTTACACATCACCTGTAAAACCAGGTAAGTTTCTTATTATTTGTACATGTTTAACGATAACACACATGACGCACGTTTGACACAAGTGATACACATTAACAATGATGACCGGATCCACAAACGCGGAGCTTCTTGTGTGCCAGCTGTGCATCAGAACTTCGCTCTTTTTTCGGCAATAGCAACATACATCTTCCTATATACGCATATACTATACTATTAGTTCATAATGCTCAGTACTCACGTCTTTGAAGATCCAACGTCGCTGCTGAGACATGGCGATCGCCGAGAATGGTATCCCCATGAAGCCCATAGAGATATCAGTCAGTGTCAAGCTGCACGTGAATACCGTGGTTACCGATCTCTCATTTCTCAGCCTGATCATCAGATACGCCTGAAAATTTCGATAAGTCGCAATGAAATTGCTTGCTGTAGCGACCATAGCAATCTTTCAAGATCGAACAATATGTTCTTCAATTAATTCCCCAAGTAAAAGGTCAAAACTTTAATATCTTCGCAGATACACATTCAGTGATATCTGTCTGTCACAATACAGAACTGTATGTTCAAGTGTTTAGGGACATGGAAGTTAAATGTATATAAGAATCAATGTTTAAATAGGCTTTTTATCGATCCATTGATTTTCAACTCACCTCAAGACTATTGAAGAAAAGAACGCAAATGGCGAGCATGAGGTAAACAACCGCGAGAATCTTATCGACCGTAGGGTCATAGTAGTTGCTATCGTAAGCAGAAGTTTCATTCATGCCTCCAAGCTTAACTAGATAAGGATGAGACCAAAAATCACTCGCAACTCGCCAAAACCTAACATCATCAGTAACTGGTAAAATTTTTAAACAATAAAAACCGTAAAAACCTTATAAACAAAGAAATCTCCGAATGTTGGAGGTTATGAATCCGCAGCATCCCATAATTTTCTCCTCGCATCACTCTAAGGACTTTATTGAGTTGTTCTGGTATTTTCCTGTTTTCCTGTCAGCAGATACGCTGTAAAATCTATCTTCCTAGGCTATGTCTTTACAGGAGCATGATAGACAAGCGCCAGATATTTATTGCTGCCTGATTTAGCATGGTTTAAAGTTTAAACGTCTACTGCAGCTGTAATGAAAGAAGTGTTGAAACGGCTGTGGTGGTGATAATAAACTGATGACTTCAGTTCAATTCTTTTAACATAAATTTAACTGTAGTTGGCGTTGAAATAAAGGAGCAATCGGATTAACTAACACGATTATTTTTCTCTGAATTTTACAAATTCTTCATTCAAAGACTGGTGCAAACAAATTTTCGAAATGAACAACGGCCATACATCGACTATGCAGTAAATACTATAACCATGAGCTGCGAACGGCGAATCACATGGTATTTCATCAGAAGATGGAACTTTTTAATGAGAACTGGCTGAACTGCTGAACAAAAAAGAAGAACAAGCTCTCCACATCATTAATAAGGTCCTTCTTCAATAGAGTGCATTGGCTCGCTGTGTAATACATCTTACCACGTAAAGCGAACACATGGGTTTACCGGTTTCTATGCTTGGACATTTATATAACCCCTCTCTGTGTCAGGATACCCGTTTCAAGCAATCATTAAAAGGATACAATAATGCTTAATTATTGTCGATTCAATGAAACAATTCTATTGTTCTAAAACATTAAAATCGCCCCTTCCTCCTAAAAGAAACCATTGCACCTAGTTCCCTCGACTGCGTCATACACTCAGAATCATTAAAAGGTTCCATTCTAGTCTCAAAAAATGTATACATTGAAATAACTTAAATCTAAATCTCAAACATTCTTGATAAATAAAGAACTGAAAAAAAAATATATAGAAAAAAAGCAAGAAATAGTGGGCGTTTAATGGACACGGTCGAAAATTAAATTTGATTAAGAGAAAAGCCAAACATATCCGGTATTGCATATGTAGGTGGCGTTCCATATATTAGACATTCACATATGCACGCCGCACGGCTTGAATTATTCAATTGATATTCATATAATTCACAAATAAAGAGCATGGCGCCGTAAACGTGTTTATTCTTCACTAGTTGTTTCTTTATAGAACATCACAAGATCTCATTGCATTAACGAGGGGGACCATCAGCAGAATGTTTCATAAGAAAGTTAGAAATCACCGCTCCTCTAATTTTATTTCAGCTAAAAGTTTTGCGTCAAGTAAGCGAAAAAGCGCAACAATTTTCACCTTTATGGTGGAGGAGATGCACTGACAGACAAACTAGCAAATAGAAAGCTGGTGCCAAAACAGCTGAAGGTAGTCTAGAGTGTTGCCGCTTGTAGACTACATAAAAAAGGTATACAATAGTTAGCTACAAAGCATTTTTTAAAGCGTGAACTGTACAATATTGACCCCAACCCACATTTGTAGTTTGTACTGTTGATAACAATAGCAGTGCAGGCTATGTAAATCTGGAAAAGGTGGCTACTCTGCGATTCGGGAGAATTTCTAGCATCATGAGAACAATTGGACCATGCCATAAACTTTATCGCCAGGAAGTCAAGAACGCTCGCATCTGAATTTTGCTAAACAAAAACAATAAGCAAGTATGGGGGACATAAATAGTGCATAGATATAAAGTTTTATAGAAGTTTTAAAAGTCTACTGTCAGAACTGAGTATTGAGTAGAATAGAACACGGAGCTATACTAGCTCTATTGACGATAACTATTTACGAAAATGGACGCTTACAATACCGTAGAAAGCTAGCTATAATTACTGTCAGTGGAATTATAGTTACTAATGTGTACTGAGCAGATATTCAAACGGACATGATTTCCACTGTGGAAAACGTGCTCAGTACACATCATGTAGCTTGGTTGATTCTTCGGCCCACCCACAACAACATAAAACATCCGCTACCACTCAGTGCACGCCCCTGGGAATCGAGCTTGCTCGAAATGAGGACCTTTAAAAGATTCCCTCCCTTATACTTGACATCACAATAGCTTATAGTACTGCTCGCCTAAAACATGCTATAGTATAGGTCTTACTGTCATCTCGACATTGCGCTCCTCCTTCTACTGCTAATGCCTTAGTCATTAACGTAATATGCATGCCGCGTTACAATAGTTAGATACAATTTACAGATTGAGCAAGCATTGCAGTCATTCTCATTGCAACTAAAAAAGTAGTGACAGTTTCTATATCTACCGGAATATTTTACGTGAAGTTACTAGAAGTCATGATAAACAAAGAGGAAAAATTAAGAAAAACGTAGAGTAATGAGCTTGTATGGATCCAGGATATTTAACATGTTTTCGCCATAATTTGGTTTAGCAAATCTCGCACGTTAATTGTAATTGCATTTAACTATGAGAATCCTTTTACATCGAGCGTGATTACCTAACAAAAACGTACATTTCGCTTCGTAAATTTGAATTTACTTTTTGGAGAAGCAAACGATTTCACCTGTGTACGATCAGAATGAACAATTGAAGAAAAAGAAGCTAACAAGATTAAGCTTTTCCAGCGATTATTGCCGGTGCCCTGCTACGACACACAATTTATAAGCCCCATCATTTAATAATAATAATCATTTAATAATGATAATTATAGGAATTGAAGGTATAGGAAAATTATACTCGATCCTATGCTAATATCTATACCCTTCCTCAGATCCTTAGACATAGAGAGTATACTTACAACAAATAACACAAATACGGCAGATGCAGTGCAGGACAGAAAATAAAAAATTAATTCAAGTGATCTGTTATACAAAATAAGATGTGCAGGACTAGGAAGTCGCCATATCCCACGATTATTAATTAATTAAGAGATCTTAGAGGAGCTCTTTGCGTAATAATGGGCAGAGAAAGAGAGACACACATGCTGCACAGCAGCGCGATTATGATGAGCTTCATTACCGTAACCATAACTTAGCATGTGTTGGAAATAACGCTGCTGCGTATAGTAGTGCTACAGACTAAGAGAGTAAGAGAGATTGATAGCTCTCTCCCGATCCCTTGGACCCTTACTCATGATGCTGCATATAGCACTGGCTTGATTAAATGGTCGACACACTTAAGAAGCAGCTTTCATCAAATCAGTGGATTGACCGCCGCGCATACAGACCGGGTTTCATGAAAACGGACCTGATTTGTTTCCCGAACAAATGCTGCGAGCGGGCACTCATAGAGCGATATCGCACTGTTTTCAATATTCAAAGTCCACGATTTTCATCAAATTTAGGACTTCCAGATTTTTAGGGCTCTAGGCGGCGGTGATTTGCCCTTTACCTGTTGATTCTCTCATTAATCGGAGCTAATGAACATCACACGGGCCAGGAGTGCTATGATGACGTCTTGAGATATGAGCAGCGATATCAAATTGAAATAGGTTGTGAAAGCGGTAAAAAAGTGACCAAATGATAGTAGTAAAGGTATGAAATAAAATGCGTGACCGCATTGCCATATTGCATAATGCTATTTTACTTGCATATGTAATGTCGCAACTCCAAGATAATGATGATTTCTTATTAATCAAATAGAGCAAGTTAGCCATGACTGTCCTCACTTTTCGTGAAAAGTCGACAATATAGATTTGCCTAGAAATCTTACCAGACCTGAGTCGATGTCACCATGACAACTGCCCTTCATCTCTGATAACGAACCAAGAGGTTCTGGTGTACAGAGTACAATATGATTGAACTGTACTCTTAAAACTTTCACAATGATATGAGGGTATTGTAGGTAGGGCAAATTTTAGGTAGGGTTCGGAATTATCTATTCAAATCTAGACGGGTGTGTTATGTTGTGGGTGGGCCGAAGGATCAACCAAGCTACATGATGTGTACGGAGCAGATATTTGAACGGACACGATTTCCATGCTGATAGTCAATTTAGAATATTCATGGACCGGCACCGTGCCGAGTCGGGTATGATCCGACAACCTCTGCATTGTCTAGATGAGTGCTCTACCAATTGAGCTACCGGCCCTATGACAGCACACGAATTTCTTGCATGTCTATCAGTGATCAATCGGTTATTATCTCGTATCTGCTTATCTGCACACACAGTATATATATGCTATTAATGGGATCCT